>PXOB01000550.1:0-13905 GCA_003012115.1 Trichothecium sympodiale
GAACTCCTTCAGGCCCAGCGACTTCGGAGTAGCGGCGCAGCAGCTGGTAGCGGCCGGCTGCAGTCGGCTGGATCTTCAGCTTGGGCAGGTCCACCAGCACGCGCGGGGTCCGCGCAACCGTTGAACAACTACCCACCAACCAGCACGTCGTAGCCGCGATCCTGCCTGGGCTGGATGCTCTATCCGGCACTTCCGACCACGCGAGCATGCATAGGACGGCTGCGACGTTCACGCTACCTGCCTGTTAGGGGGTGATCTGCGGCACGGCGTGTTCTCCAGCAAAAGGTGCCCGCCCCTCGACCGGCTTCGCTGCGCGGTGTGCTTGATCCGGGGGGCTGCGGGCGTAGAGGGCCGATCACCACCGCTGCCTAGGCACTGCCCGGCCTCCAAGGGCCGTGCGCAGACCGCCCGCCTGCGTTGACGCCAACCCCAATCGCCTCACGGCGAGCGAAGGGGGTTTCGGCGCGGTGGTTGATCGGTGTTCTGGGTCCCGGAAACGCAGAAGCCCCAGCGCAGGGCCGGGGCTTCAGGGACAATTCTTGACAGTTTCAGAACTAGGACATTCGAGTGTGAAACTTGTCAAGTAATGGTGTGGCTGATAACCGCTAGCCAAGGCGTTCCATCAATTTCAGCCTTACTCAAGAACATCTTCTTGGACTGAGTTGCGGCCCATGCCTTGAAGTCAGACTGCAGATGGTCAAAGTCAGATGATCCGCTTCGAGCCATAAACTCCGGAAGATCGACTGCCGCATAGCGTCGATCACCACGGCGTACCCACTTGTCAGCCGGCAGTTCATTTATCCAATCGAACTTACTCATCAATGCCACCTGTCACGCGGCGATCCTGCCGCCCATGAAGTCTACCCCGCGCTGCAGCTCACGGCGGTATTGCCAGACGGGCAGCGTGCCGCCGTACTTCTCAGCCACCATGCGAGCCTTCACCGCCTGACTGGCCGACACGGTGAACTCGGTGCGCACGATCAGGGCTCGCATCGGGTTCTGCCTCTCCATCGAAACCAGTGCCCGGTCGATCCAGCGCAGTTCGTCCGGCACACCCACGTCCACCGCGATCTCGGGGTTGTCGTGGGGGCGGTCCGCGTCATTGGCCGCTCGGATCAGATCTGCAGCCCACATAGGGACGATCCGCATGCCCTTGACGCCGCTGCCGGCAGCCATCAACCGGCGGTGATCAGTCCCATCGCGCGCCACCAAGACCAGCAGCGCACGCTCTCGGGTCACGGGCGCCATGTCCCGCGCGCGCTCCAGCACATGCGCGCTGCGGTCGGCGCGTCTCAGGGCAAACCGATTCACCTGGGCATGGCCCCAGCGGCGCAGTTCTTCGGTCAGCGGATCAGTGTTGCGCATCGCGCATGCCCTCCAGTACGGCGTCATCAAATCGGAAAACCGGCAGCTGCCTGTCGGTGTCGCAGGTGCCGGCCCGGTCGGGCCAGCCCTTGCAGTGGAACCCTGCGGCCCCGGAAGTCCGGAACTGACAGACCGAGCATCGACCGTGCTTCCGCACATAGGCCCGGTACAGCTTCTGTATGCGCAGCTCAGCGCCGGTCATGCGGCGGCGCGGCCCATGGCCAGCTGGTGCTCGGCCCACAGGGCGATCAGCAGCGCGTCGGCCCGGCCGTCGTCTTTCTTCCGCTGCAGCTGGAACGCGGCAGCCGGGAAGCGCTGGATGGCTAGCAGCCGAGCCGCGTCCTTGTCCTAGCCGATCAGGCCGAAGCGGCGCTTCCACACGGCCGGGATGGCACGCAGGTACGGCACGCCCATCACCTGCAGCACCGCGCGGGCCTGCCCGTAGCTGTCGCCGAAGCGGAATGCACTGGTGCCGCCATCACCGGGCCGTAAACCGACCTTTTCCAGCGCGGCCTGCAGTTGCGCACCCGGATGGGCCTCGCGCTGGGCACGGATGAAGGTGGCCACCGCGCGGGCGACGACCTCCTTCCAGCCGTCCGCCTCGCTGGTGGGCATGTCCAGGATCGGGCCAGACACGCCGTCGATCAGGGTGGCCACCGCACCGGACAGGCCGGGGTCGATGCCAAAGGTCAGGCGGCGGGTCGCCATCAGGTCTTCTCCAGGTGTTGTTCGATCAGGGTGTTCTGCAGGTCCAGCAGGTAGTCGTCGGTGCCAACGTCCTGGCGGAACTTGCGCGGCTGCCGGGCGTAGGACGGCCCGAACAGTTCCTCACAGCGGGCGACCGACATCCCGCCGAACGGCACGCCACGGTGGGACCAGGGGTTCAGGCCGATGGTGAAGTCATGACCGCGGCGCTTCGCGCCGTGCTTGCCGCCTACTGTCAGGTGGTGCACCTCCGCTGGGATCGGCACTTCTCCCCAGTTGATGCCCAAGCTGTGGGCGATGATGCAGCCGATTTCGGTGATGGCCTCCATCCGCTGCTGCTGGGCAATGGTCAGCTTGCCGGTTGAGCGCCCACGCTTCATGCTTGCGCCCTCACATCAGGGCGACAGATATGCAGGGACTGAAATCGTATTGCTGGCAGCTTGAACCCTTTGGATGGCCATGCCTGACTCAGTCGGAGTGGGCTTCGTGGATACAAGTCGTTGCGGCTATCGCGGGCATCGCACTTGCGCTGTACATTCCCGTTCGCATGAAGCGTTTGGACGATCTGGAACGCATGCGATCGGTAGTGGCGAGACTGGCCGTGCTCAAAGCGTTTGGCTGCACCTTGCAGGGCGCTGTCCAATCCAGCTCCAAATTTGAGTCTGTGCCACGGGCGAACGTTGAAACCGCCAGAAGCGCGTGCGATGCGCTGATAAAGGACGTCAACACCGATGCCGCTTTCCTGAAACCATTGGGAGAGGCCATGGAAACGTCTAGAGCAATGCTTCAAGTGTGGGAGTACATCGCATCGGGATTTGTCGAACCGAGGAGTGAATGGAATGCGGTGCAGAAGCACTTTGCTGATCTCTCCAGCGCCCACCAGCAGGCCGATGATTTCCTCAAGAAATGGCGCAGCAAACATTGCCTGGCGCTCATCCTCCATGGTTGATAGATGCCTCAAGCCACCCTCCTTTGCTGCTGCCGGCCATTGACCATCCGCCAGTAGTCCGCGCGCATGTCGTCCAGCATGACGTGCGCGTAGTGCTCACCGATCCAGGCGGTGATGCCCTTGAAGAAGGCAGCGAAGCCCTCCTCCTCCATCGAATCGAAGGCGAGGGACTGGGTCACCGTCACCGGAATGGTGCAGATCTCAGGCAGCACGCCCGACAGCACCTTGCGCGCGCCTGCGCCCAGCACCGTCTCTGCGGCATCCAGCAGCGCCTTCACCACCGGGCTGGCGTCCATCTCCACCATCTCGCAGCAAATGCTCGACTCCAGCTGCACCTGCTTCAGCGCGGCATGCGCGTCCAGGTCACGGAACGCCTCGACGTTGTCGACCAGGAGGTGCCCGATGACATGGGCCAGCCTGTGGAACGCGGCATTGCGCGACGCCTTGATCTCCAGCCGGTACTCATGGCCGACGCGGTAGCCGCGGTCCTTGGCCTGCCTGCGATCGATGTCGTTGCTCGGGGCAAACGCACCGATCTCCTCGCCCGTAGCCGGATCGACCAGGCGCAGGCAGATGGCGTAGATGGGCCGGCTGGCCCGCTTCGCGCGGATCTTCCGCGCAGCTACTGTCGTCGCGGTCATGCGCCATCTCCTGCGGCCGTGTCGCGGCGGCTGCGCCGGCGGCGCTCCGGCGAGGGAACGTCGAAGTCATCGTCGCCGCCGCCGGTACTGGCCACGCCCTTGAGGCTGTAGTTCGGCCGGGGGCCGGTGTAGTCATCGAACGAACTGCACTGCAGGCGGTGCTGCAGGTAGCAGGTCCCACTTTCGCCCTGGCGGTTCTTCGCCACGATCAGCTCGGAGATGCCCGGCGCGCCGCACGCCTCCTTGCTGTATTAGTCGTCTCGGTAGAGGAACGCGATCACGTCGGCGTCCTGCTCGATGGCGCCGGATTCGCGCAGGTCGGCCATGCCCGGGCGCTTGTCGTTCTCCGTCTCGACCCCGCGGTTGAGCTGGGACAGCGCCATCACCGGGCAGTGCAGCTCCTTGGCCAAGCTCTTCAGGCGGCGCGAGATATAGGACACTTCATCGTTCCGGTTCTCCGACTTGGCCTTGTCGGTCAGCAGCTGCAGATAGTCCACGACGATCAGGCCCAAGCCGCCCGGAACCTTGGCGTGCATGCGGGACGCACGCGCTGCCAAGGCATCGACCGACAGCGCGCCACAGTCATCGATCGCCAGCGGCAGTGACTGGATGTTGTTCCGGGCCTGCAAGAGCCGCGCACATTCGTCGTTGTCCAGCGCACCCTACTCGCGCATGCGATTGAGGTCGACGCCCGCGTGCGCCGCCATCAGGCGCAGGCTCCACTGGGAGGCTGGAATCTCCAAGCTGAAAGCAGCCACACCCCTGCCGCCGGCGGCAGCATCCTCGACCGAGTTCAGGGCGTGCACCGACCGCCGCGCCGCGCGAGGTCGTCAAGGTCAAGCCTGGCGACATCAACGCGCGCATCGCCCCGCTCTCGATCAGCGCCGATGGGCTGGCCCTGCTGGGGTTCAAGCCGATCAACGCCACCGGCGCAGCGAAGCTGTACGACCAAGCACAGTTCCCGGACATCTGCCGGGCCATGATCCATGGCCTGCAGGATGCGGCCAACCAGTACCCGCTAGCCGCGTGATGGAGTTCTGGCGCAACAGCGAACTGCGGGCCCTGCGCCAGATGGAGGGCCGCGACGCGATGACCGTCGCGGCTGCCCTCGGGCGCTCCCCTCGCGCGGTCCAGGAAATGGCCCGCTGCCAAGGGATGCCGGTACCGCGCCAGCATCACGCCCGGTATTGGCCGGTCACCACCAAACGTCGCGCTCGGCACCTCCGGGCCAGCGGCAACACCGTCAACCAGATCAGCCCCGCGCTGGGTGTCCCGTTCGGGACCGTGCGCCGCTGAGTCTATGAAGGAGCAGCAGCATGACCAGCATCCACGTGAAGCCCGTCTTCAGTGGCGCGACCGACCGCGAGAAGGACCAAGCCCGGCAGAAGCTGGAAGCAGACATGGCGCGCTTCGAGGCCGCTGGCGGGCAGATCCAGGTCCTGGGCACCAGCGGCATCGACAAGAGCACGATCAGCCGCCGGCAGGTGGTCGAGGGTGGCCATGGCCACCGTGCCGGGAAGAAGGGAGCGCAGGCGTGAGCCGCCACATCGCCCGCCGCGCGCCCAAGGAGACCTTGGGCTTCGCTTGGCGCCGGTTCCCGACCACGGATGACAGCGCCATCACCTGGCGCCTGTACCGCCGCGACCACCGCCGTGCGCTGCGCATGCACGTGCTGACGTTCTTCGCCCATGAGGACCGCGCGGTGATCGCCGGGCACCTGCGCCGCGCGCGCCGTTATCTGCGCGACAAGGTGGACGACATCGACCTGTTGGCGCTGGGGGTGGCGGCGTGAGCTTAACCGTCCCGGGAAATCCCCATCACTTCCTTAATCTGCAAGTGCGCGGCCGTGAAAGCCCTCTTGGCACCATCAATGCTGGTTACGAGACGATCAAAAGCAGCTTGTTGCTCCTCTTTGGTCACAGCAAACAGAAGTGCTTCCGCGTTTCGCGGGCAAAGGTCCGTCATTCCTATACCCATCGCGATCTGCTCTCCAAGGCTTTGCGGCAGAAGATTAAGTCGTTGGGTGCTCTCTTTGATCCGTACAAGGCTAGGTCCTTTGGACCACTCGATGAGACGCCTGATATGGGCCTCGGATTTAAAGGCCCATTCGAGGTCGTACCCCGTGAGCAATGCCTCATGAGTATCCGTATAGGAGGACTTTGCTTCCAAGATCTCGCCGTAGATGAGGGCCGTGAGAACAGCTCTATCACGCATTCGAGCTTCCTCATCGCGCTCCTTCAACTGTTTAGCCAGTTCATGGGACGCACGGGCGGTGCTGTTCGAGGCCTTGGTGACCAGCCACACCGCCACTGCCCCAGCAGCAGCCACGACCACAGCGAACCAGTCCGCCACGTTTCCCCAATCTGTCGACAACGGGCAAAACGGCATCTCGAATCCTCGTCCTTGAAAGTGGAGCGCATTCTGCCATGACCTACATCCACCCGAACGACAGGGTCTACGCGCTGGAGCGCGCCGTGGCCGCCGCTGTCGCCCAGGGCGAGGACCGCAAGGTGCAGGACGACCTGCGCGAGATCCTGGCCGAAGCCCGCCGCGAGGCCCGGAGGTGAGCGGCCTGGTGCTGGTGCCGGCGCCGAAGGATCCGGCCGTTCCGTCTCGCATGCGGCAGCCGACGAAGGACGCCTATCGGCAGTGGCTGGCCCAGGCAAACGACAACATCGAGCAGCTGCAGGCCGAGGTGGCCGAGCTGCGCGTCGGCGGCAGCATCAGCACCACCCGACCCGGTCTGGTTGCCGACCTGGTAACTGCCGCAACTGCCCTCGGGCACCACGAAACGCTGCGCAGCAGCAGCGACGAAACCATCGACTACTGGCGCACGCGCGTTGAGCAGCTGCGCGCCGAACTGACAGGAGAACACCACGGCTGACGGCTCCCGAGCGCCAGACATTCGGATTACCCCGAAATCCCGCACTCGCTCCGCGCTGGTCGGCGACCTGTTCTGCGGTGCGGGCGGCCTTTCGAACGGTGCGGCGCGCGCCATGCGGGAGCTGGGCCGGCCGGTGCAGCTGATCGCCGTGAATCACTGGCCGGTCGCCATCGAGACGAACCGCCGCAACCATGCAGATCACGCCGCCCGCATCCACTGCGCGGACCTGGAATCGGCGCTGCCGCTCACGCTGGTGCCCGAGGGCCGACTGGATCTGCTCATCGCTGCCCCGTCGTGCGTGTTCCACAGCCGTGCGCGCGGCGGGCGTCCGGTGCACGACCAGCAGCGCATGGATCCTTGGCACGTCGTCCGCTGGTGCACGGAGCTTCGGGTCGGCCGCATCCTGGTGGAGAACGTACCTGAGTTCATGGAGTGGGGCCCGTGTAGCCTGGTCACCGGCCGGCCGATCAAGTCCCGCCGCGGCGAGTACTTCCGCGCATGGATTGCCGCGCTCGAGGCCGTAGGTTTCAAGGTCGACTGGAAGGTCCTGACCTGTGCGGACTACGGCGACCCCACCACGCGTCGGCGCTTCTTCCTAGTCGGCCGCAGCGATGGCAAGCGCCTGCGCTGGCCCGAGCCGAGCCATGACCGGGTGGGCGGTACCGACCTGCTGGGCAGCTGGCAGCGCTGGCGCGGTGCCCGCGAGGTGATCGACTGGACCATGACTGGCAACAGCATCTTCAGCCGGAAGAAGCCCCTGAAGCCCAACACGCTGCGGCGGATCCTGGCGGGCGCGCAGAAGTACCGCTGGCCCCAGCCCTATAACGACGCAGTGCAGGCGCTGCTGGACGGCACTGCGCCGCGCCTGGTGTTCAACCGTGCGGACGCTATCGCCCAGGGCCTGATCGAGGTGGACCCCATGCTGGTGCACCTGCGCGGAACCAGCGAGCAGCACCTGCAGGCCACGGCGAAGTCAGCCGACGAGCCGCTGCCCACGCTCACCGCCGGCGGCATCCATGTCGGTCTGGTGCTGGCTACCAGCAGTGGCGGTGCCGCGCGCGACCTCGACCAGCCCCTCCCGACCATCACCACCGGCGGCGCCGGCAGCGAGCGGCCCGGCTGCGCACGACCGCAGTTGGTGGAGCCGATCATCGTGCCCACGTCGAACACCAGCAGCGCCGGCGTGCCGCGCTCTGCCGCTGAGCCTATCCGCACGGTGACCACGGCGAAGGGCGGCGACCAGGCGCTGGCAGTGCCGCTGGTGGCCCAGTACTACTGGTGCCACGGCGACCGCGCAGTCTGTCTCGGAGCCGGTGCCCTCGGTGACCACCAAGGCTCGCTTCGGCCTGGCCGAGCCAGTCCTGATGCGTGCCGGGCACGGCGACAGCGACGGCCGCAATCCTGTGAGCCGCGTGCTGGATGCAGATGCGCCGATGCCGGCACTGACCGGATCGAACGAGATGGCTCTGGCCGAGCCCATCGTCATGCGCGGCAACGTCGGCACCGGCCGCACTGGTGATATGCGCCCGGCCAGCGAGCCCATGCCCACCATCACCTGCTCAGAATCCCTGGCGCTGGCCGAGCCGTTCACCATGCCGGTGACCCACCACGGCGGCGAGCGCGTGCGCGGCGTCGATGAGCCGCTGCCGACTATCACCGGTGCCAACCGGGGCGAACTGGGCCTGGCCGCCGCTGCAGCAGACGTGGCCGACGAGGTCCGGATCGACATCAACTACCGGATGCTGCACTGGCGCGAGCTGGCCCGGGCCACGTCGTTCGATGACGAGGGCGAGGTGTACGACTTCGCCGGCAACGCCACCGAGATCACCAAACAGATCGGCAACGCGGTCCCGAACCGTACCGCAAAGGCCCTGGTCAAGGCCCTGATGCAGGAGGCCGCATGAGCGCACGTCGCCAGCACGCCAACAACGGCATGGCCGCCGGCGGCCGGCCTATCCGCATCCCCCGCTCGGTCGACAGCGTGCGCGCGCACCTGAAGCGGCACCTGGTGGAAGAAGGCAAGCGCATGCAGGACCTGGCCGACGCCTGGGGCTGCTCGAAGCACAACGTCTACGACCTCTTCTATCGCGACCGGCCCATCTCCCCGAAACACATCGAGCTCGCCGCGCAGCTGCTCGGCCTGGACGAGTTCGACACCAACGAGCTGCGCCTGCTCGGTGCCCGCGAGGCCGGCTGGCAGATCGACCCCAACTTCCTTCTGGAGACGCAAGCATGAACACCACGATGGCAGACGGCGCGCGCTCGCGCCTGGTCGCGCAGATCGGCGAGGCCCTGTTCGGCCAGCCGGGCCTGAACCTGATGGAGCTGGCGGAGAAGGTGAAGGGGATGCGGGACACTCAGGGTGACCCGTGCGCGCAGTTCGAGGCGGTTCCAGATGGCTGGCACATCGTCAGTGACTTCGTATTGCGCGAACTGGAATCTCGCGCCGGGATCGCGGCTCACCTGATCCCCGGCGGCGCGGCCATCGCCGCCCAGCCCTCCCCGGCCGGTCAGGGGGATGTGCCTTGGCCTGAGATCGACATGATCTTGGCCGATGCCTATTCGGCTGGCGCAGAGGGGCTGCAGTTTGAAGGCATCGCGCGTCGTGCTGCAGTACGCAAGGCAGTGGCCGACCTCGCAGCCCGCCAGCCGGTAGGCGATCAGCACCCGGACGACCTGGCCGTGGATGCGTTTGCCGCCGCCATGAAGGCCAAGATGGCCGAAGCGCGCGCCAAGGGCCGTGGCGGCTGGGAGGATCCTGCGCAGTGCAGCGTTGATGACCTGACCTGCATGCTGCGCGCCCACGTGGAGAAGGGCGACCCGCGCGACGTGGCCAACTTCTGCATGATGCTCCACCAGCGCGGTGAGGCTATCGTCGCCCGCCAGCCTGTGGGGCAGGAGCCGGTGGCCGAGACCTGGATTGTCGTGAAGGAGCAGGTCTGGGACCACGGTGACGGCGGCCGTCCGACGTTGGCCTACCTGTGGCCGTCCGAGTTTGAGCGTCGCGTCTATCCGTCCTTCGCAGCTGCATCGGAATTCATCAAAGCGGGCGACTGGCCGCTCGGATTCGTTGCCATGCAGATCCAAGCCCCGCCCCCGCAGGCCGTGGACCTGAGCGACTTCAAAGCGCTGTATCAGGCCTATGTGCGCCTGCTGGAAGCTGGCATGGACCGCATCAATGGCCTAGGCGGCTCCTGCGATCCGGTCGACGTGATGGAAGCCAACGACCTGGACCTGCAGGCTGCACGTCGCGTGATCGACAGCAAGGCGGTGGGCAATGGCTGAGAACCAGCATTGCCCCCCCTCAATCCTTGACAGAGCTGGGGGCGTTATGGCGCTGGAACCGATCCATCTCATCATCTGCTTCGATCCTTACGGACTCCGCGGTATCAGTCACCGCGCCCAGAACGTCATCGTCCTCCGCGCCAGCCCAGTCACAAAGCTTGGACCTCAGGTCAGCTATGCAAACTGCTACGCCCTCAAACCATGCGCAGTCCCCAACAACGTAACGAACCTGGTAAGGAATGGTCTTTGGTCTAGTCGCAACAAACCGCTCGCAGGATTGCAGCATTCCAATGCACTTTACCAGGGCTTCAGCCAAGTCGCTGGGGAGGACCTTTATATATGGCGCAAGCTGCATCGCCTCACTGGCATTCACCTGCGCCAGCATTGCATCCATTGCCTTATCCACCCAGTGGTTGACCACGTGGCCATCTCGCTCGCCGAGTCGTGCGACCACTCTCAGGTTCAGCTCCTGCAGTGCCAAGCCGCCCGCGACAATCTTGCCGGCGAACTTTGCTTGGTGATCCAGCTCGGTGCGCGCATTGAGGGCTGGCAGAACCCCAACACCGAGGGCCACCACCGCCGCCAGAAAAGTAGCCAAAGCCGACGCCCACGCGGCCGCGGATTCGGTCTGGAGGGAAGGCACCCCGAGAAGGAGCACAACGACTCCGGCACCTACAGACGTGCATGTTGCGCCCAAAACGATTTTGCTTTTCCAAACGCTCATTACCCGACGCCCCTGTGGATTGGTCGGCATTCTGCCATGGGTTGCTATCACCAGGAGACCGAGCATGGGTAACGCAATCCCCGGCAGCGCGTTCCATATCGGAGACTGCCTGGAAGTGATGCGAAGCATGGCTGACGGGGCGGTGCAGACCTGCGTCACCAGCCCGCCGTACTACGGGCTTCGCGACTACGGCGTGGCTGGGCAGATCGGCCTGGAAGACACGCCAGCTGAGTATGTCGCGCGCCTGGTCGCTGTCTTCCGCGAGGTCCGCCGCCTGCTGCGCGATGACGGCACGCTGTGGCTGAACCTGGGCGACAGCTATGCCACCGACAGCAAATGGGGCGGATCGACCGGGGGAAAGGCTGCGGCCGGCTTGCATGGACTCGGTGGAGGGGGCCGCAACAAGACGACTACAGGCCTTCCTGACAAGAACCTGATCGGCATCCCCTGGCGCGTGGCATTCGCGCTGCAGGAAGACGGCTGGCTTCTTCGGCAGGACATTATCTGGTCCAAGCCGAACCCCATGCCGGAGGGCGTGGGCGACCGCTGCACCAAGGCCCATGAGTACCTGTTCCTGCTGAGCAAGTCACCGCGCTATTACTTCGACCAGGGCGCCATCCGGGAGCCGGCAGCGCAGGGCGCACAGGTCGCACGGGCCCGCACTCGTCGCGACAGCTTCGAGAGGTCCGGGATTGTCGGTGACCACGTTCTGCCTGGGCAGCGCGCCGCACAGCACCGGGATGAGAGAGAGCCCTCGGCATACGACCTCGACACCAGGAACAAGCGCAGCGTCTGGTCGGTGCCTACGGTGCCGTTCAAAGAAGCCCACTTCGCCACGTTCCCGGAGCAGCTGATCGAGCCATGCGTCTTGGCCGGTGCCCCTGCAGGTGGCGTGGTGCTGGATCCCTTCATGGGGGCCGGCACCAGCGCCGTGGTTGCCGAACGTCTCGGCCGGCAGTGGCTAGGCTGCGAGCTGAATCCCGATTACGCAGCCATTGCCATGGCCCGCATCAAAGCCGTGCAGCCTGGCCTCGCCCTCGGAGACGCTGCATGACCATCGACCTGCTGCAGGGCACCGACGTGCCCGACTTCCGCGAGGTGGGCCACGTGCTGGCCAGCCTGTCCGGGGTCGACCTCACCAAGGCCAGCAAGGCCACCGTGCGCGCGTGGGAGGCACGGGGCCTGGCCCTGATCGAACTCTCCCGTGGGGACCGGGCCGAAGCCGGGCGGATCATGGCCCCCGTATCGAAACGCCGCCGCCGCGGCACCAATCTGGCCGCCGCCGGCGCGCCGAAGGAGGAAGCATGAACGAGAGCACCGCAGTTACCCCCAGCCGCCTCCTACGCCGCGCCGACGTCCTGGCCCGGGTGGGGATCGCAAAATCGACCCTGTATTTGCGCATTTCAGCCGGAACCTTCCCCAAACCGGTCCATCTGGGCAGCTCCGTTCGCTGGGTCGAATCGGAGATCGATTCCTGGATTCAGGACCAGATGGAGCAGCGCGACCAGACAGGCGAAATCGGGGGTATGGATGGGGGTATCGCTGACGCCGCATAGGACCAGACCCTAGCAACACAAAGGGCTGCGCCGGATCTACGGTAGAGCCCACCTCCACCATCTGTACCGCCCTTCGGGGCACGAAATGCCGGACACTCCCGTCGATTGGGGTCCGGCTTTTTTGTTGCCTGTTCTACGGCCGCATTTCGCCCGATACCCCCGATAATGTCGCTTTGGACCGGCGGATCCCCCGCCCAGCACAGGGAACAGAACGATGGCGTTGGTGAGTTGCATGGAGTGTGGCCGCGAAGTCAGTGACAAGGCCGCCAGTTGCGTCGGCTGCGGCGCCCCGATCGGCGCCACCCGCCCGACCCCGCCGCCTCTGCATGCGGCACCGGTGTATGCCGCCCCTTATGCCCAACCGCAACCGGTCGCGCGTGCCCGCGTCGCCTACGTCCTGCTGGGCCTGTTCCTCGGCGGGCTGGGCATCCATAACTTCTACGCCGGCTACCACGGACGTGCCGTCGCCCAGCTGGTCATCACCCTGCTGCTGGGCTGGCTGTTCATCGGCCTGCTCATCACCGGTCTGTGGGCGCTGATCGAGATCATCACCGTCGATACCGACGCCGCCGGCGTGCGCATGGTCTGAGTTCCGCGCTTCGGCCCGTGCAATCGCCTGCGGGCTGGCCCACACTCGATCCGTGCCCGACCACGGCCTCGATGCCAGAAGGACCTGCAATGAAACTCCAGATCACCTCCCTGCTCCTCACCCTGGCCACCAGCACCGCCCTCGCCGCGGCGCCGTCGGACAAGGGCACCGCTGCCCTGGAAACCCTGCTGGCCTGCAAGGCCGGCTCGGACTTCACCCAGGCCCAGGCTGAGAAAGCACTGCAGGCTGCCGGCCTGACGCACTTGCGGGGCGGCGTGTTCGAGGCCCAGGGCGGCAAGGTCGCCCTGTTCGGCGGCACCGTGGACAGCGCCAGCGTCGACATCGCCCCGGGCGGCAGCAAGAGCCTGCATGTCTATCTGAAGGACGTGGCTGCCACGCAGGTGGGCCGCCAGCTGTCGGTCACCACGGTCAATGAAGACGCGGAGACCGAAGCGCCGTCGTACATCCGCAAGGTGGACGCAAAGCACACCCTGCATGTTGGCGCCGCCGATGACTACGAAGGCTACTCGGCGTCGGTGACCTGCCAGATCGCAGGTTGAGCGCAGGCGCCCTGCCCTACAGCCAGCGCCGCACCTCGCGCCGGAAGGCGGCATAGTCCACGTCGAACCGGGCAGACAGTACCCGCTCCTCCGGCAGGATCTGGAAGCGGGTAATCCAGCCGACGAACAGCGGCACCACCAGCAGGGCCGCCGCACTCCCCAGCCACAGCATTCCGCCCAGCAACACCAGCGCCTGCCCCAGGTACATCGGGTTGCGCGTGTGGCGGTAGATGCCGCCGGTCACCAGCGACGTGGCGGCGGCCGGGCGCAGCGGATTGACCGTGGTCCGTGCGCGGCGGAAGGCCAGCTTGGGCAGCAGGTTCAGCGCCAGGCCCAGCAGCATCACCAGCAGCGTCATCCAGCCTGGCACCGGCAGAGCGGGCCACGGCCAGGCGCGGGCCAGCGCATACCCCAACACCGCGCACAGCAGCATCACCAGCGGCGGCGGAATCCGCGTTTCCAGCAGGTGCATGGTCATTCCCTGAAAAGCCCTGCCGCGATGGTGTCACAGTCCGTCCAGCGCGCGTTCAACCACGTGCTTCCCCATTGACACCCCGGCCGCTAGAGTGGCGCCACCGCGCTGGAGGATCGCATGGCAACCACGGGCTTGGGCTTCATCCGCCACACGACCCTCATCATCACCGCAC
>PXOB01000552.1:0-10296 GCA_003012115.1 Trichothecium sympodiale
AGCCGGCGCCGCGGGTAGCGACGCCGGCTGGCAAGCGTAATCACTCAGGGACAACTCGGGATTCGAAACCCGGCCACTCGTTTTCAGTGGCACACCATCTGTACCCACGCAGGGGCGCAGTGCCCATCAGACAAGTTGCAGATCACTGCGGACGAAGACGCTTCCGGCATTTTTCCACACGGTTAAGCCCTCGAAGACGTAGACGGCGCAAGGGCCGTGACCGACCGGGGAATATGCGACAGCGGTCGAAGATGCAGGCGGGGCAGCGCGGGCTCGACGGTTCGAAAGCGACAGTGGTCAGGCCGTCGGCGTCACCACTCCGGGTGATAGAGATCCCGATACGCGTCCTGCGCCATGCCCACGTTCATATAGCGCCCCACAAGCGCGCCCAGCTGGGTTTCTGCGAAGTGCAGGGCGGCGTCTGCCGTATCGAACAGCCACTCCTGGCCGAAAGGCAGGTCCGGGTCGACTGCTTCAAACTCAACCAGATCCAGGAAATCCGGCGCGCCGTTGTCGAACACCTCGCACAGGCGAACCGTCCAAGCGCTCGCATTGTCGTGCTCGATGGACAGGTAGCGGATGACCTGCTGGCCTGCCTCGTACCGCCCCGGCAGCAGCTGTTCGAGGGTGCGGCCCGCTGCCGGGTAGCTTCGCGTGTCGAAGGCGGAAAGATAACGCTGCGCTGCGCCTGCAGGCGTGTTGCCGACAATCAGGCCGGGCAGCTCCTGCGGCAGGGGTTGGCGCACGTGGCGCAGGTCCTGCATCCGCGAGGCCCCGAAGCGCCTGTAGTTGGCCCGCGCGTCGGTCAGGCTCAGGTCGCCGTTGGGGCCGCCCAGCACAACGTTCGCATCGTCGTCATCCTGGCCGTCATCCTCCCAGAAGCAGACCGGACAGATATCGTATCCACCGCGTGCATCAAGGCTTCTGCTGCCGCAACAGGGGCAGCGAAGTGGCAGTTCCATCATCGGGGTGGGGCGGGGCTGCGGCGTTTCGGTCATGGTGGTGCGGGATCGGTGGGCAGGTGTTGATGCAGCGTAATGCTGCCGGCCCGGTAGTGCAGCGATGCAGCCCCGATTGGAGCCGCACCGCCATGGCTGGAACGCAGGGCGAGTTGCCGCGCCCCCGTTCGATCAGTACTTCTTTTCCAGGTTCAACTGCACGCCGTGGTCGCTGTCGGCGGAGCTGCCGAACAGGCCGCGGTATTCCACGCGCAGGCTGAAATCACGCTCGGTCTGCAGCACTGCACCCAGGCCGAACACGAACCGGTTGTTCTTCAGGCCGTCTATCTGGCTGCGGTAGAACGGCCCACCCGGCAGGTCGGCGTAGTTCATGGTCACCGTGCTGTCGCCCTGGAAATCGTGCTGGTACTCCAGGCGCATCTGCGGGGTGAACGTGCCGATGCTGACCGGCACGCGGTAGTCCATGCGCAGGCCCAGGCTGGCGGTGGTGGTATCCACATCCTGGTCCTGGTAGCGCAGCGCATGGATTTCATCGCCGCGTTCGGTGTAGCCGTCCAGGGTGGCGCGTGCCAGATCCAGGCGCGCGTACGGACTCATCGCCAGGCGGTCGCGGCGGAAGTCGCCGCCCATCGACAGCGAGGCGATCCACTGCTTGCCATCACGGTCGCCGCGCACCATCGCGCCATTGGCGGTGACATGGCGGCGGGAGTCGAAGGACAGCAGCTGGTAGCCCAGCAGGCCATCAACGAAGAAGTGCTCGCCCGGGTGGTAACTGCCGTACATCGCCAGGGTGTAGCTTTCGCCGTGGCTGCGGGTGTCGTTGCGGCCCACATCGGTGGTGTCGCGGCCGTAGCCGACGCCGGCGCCGATGGCGAAGGCCGGGCTCAGCCGGGTATCCGCGCCAGCGCTGATGCCGCTGGTCTGGAAGTCGAAGCCGGCGCTGCCGGCACGCCCGTCACGGTCGCCGCTGCTGATCGAACCGCCGGTCCACAGGGTCAGGCTGCCGCCATCGCCGTCACCGCGGCGGGCAGCGCCCGCAGCGGCTCCGGCCACCGGCAGGTCATCCCCGGCTGCGGACTCGTCCATGGCCGTCACCTGGCGGCAATCGCCACCCGGCATCCGCCGCGACTCGTCCTGGCAGCGGCGGTCGACGCTGAAGCTCAGGCCGTTCTCGAAGCGCTTGCCGTTGCCGCCGCCGTGCATGCCTTCCATGCGCCGCTGGAAGTTGCCGATCTGGGTGGTGGCGAAGCGGCGGGTGGTTGCGGTCTGCGCACCCAGCAGGCCCATCACTTCGGCGTCCTGGGTCGGGTCGGGTCGGCCGACCACATCGAAGTCGATGGTGGCCGGTGCCGAGGTGGTGAATGCATTGGCCAGGGTGAAGGTGGCCGTGGCCGTGCCGGCAAACGTCGCCGCCGGGGTGAAGGTCAGGCGATAGCCGGCGCTGGCACCGCTGCCCGACGGGGTGATGGTGGCGGTGCCGGCATTGGCCGGTGCCAACGACACCAGCACCGCGGCGGTGAACGGGCCGCCGGTGGCGCCGGTGGTCAGCTCCACGTCGGCCGGGACGCCGGCATTGGCGCTGACCCGGCGAGAGACCGCCACCGGCACGGCATTGACCGTGATGGCTGCGGTGATCGGCGCCGACGGGCCATAGGCGTTGTTGAGGGTGTAGACGATGGTCTGCACGCCGGAGGTGGTGGCCAGCGGGGTGTAGACGAGGCTGGTGCCATTCACCGTGGTGGTGCCCGATGCCGCAGCGGTCACCAGGGTGACGCCGGTGAACGGGCCGCCACTGGCGCCGGCCGTGGCGTCGATGGTGACCGGCTGCCCGGCCAGGGTGGTGACGGCAGCGCGCGGCTGACCGACCGGCACCGGCAGTGCCGCCACCGTCACCGTGACCGTGGCCGGGGCGGAGGTGCCGCCCGGGCCGGTCACCGTGTAGGTGAAGCTGTCGTTGCCGAAGTAGTTGCCGGCAGGCGTGTAGACCACGCCCAGGCCATTGACGGTGGCGGTGCCGTGCGCGGGTGCGCTGGCCACTGCAACCGAGGTGATCACGCCGCTGTCGTTGCCGGTGACTGCGATGGTCACCGGCTGCTGGGCCAGCGTGTTCGCGGTGTCATCGGCCGCCACGGGCGCCGCATCGGTGATGGCGACGGTGTAGCTCTGGGTGGTGTTGAAGCCGGCATCATCGGTGGAGCGCACCTGGAAGCTGTAGCTGCCGGCGGTGGTGGGCGTACCGCTGAACACGCCGGCCGAACTGAGGCCGACGCCGGTGGGCAGGGCACCGGAGGCGAGTGCATAGGTGTACGGCGCGATGCCGCCGCTGCTGCTCAGGCTCTGGTTGTAGGCCGAAGCCACTACGCCGCCGGGCAGGGCGCTGGGCGTGATGACCACGGTGGCTGCTGCGATGGTGAGCGAGTAGGGGCGTGCCCCGGTCTGCCCATTGGCGTCGGTGGCCTGCACGGTGAAGGGGAAGGTGCCGGCCACGCGCGGAACACCGGACAACGCGCCGCCCGGGCTCAGGCTCATGCCCGCCGGCAGCGCGCCGGCCACCACCGCATAGGCATAGGGTGCGATACCTCCACTGCTGTCCAGCTGGACGTTGTAGGCCGCCCCCGCCGTGCCGTTGGCCACGCTGGTGGTATCGATGCTGATCGTTGGCGCGCCTACCTGCAGCACGTAGTTCTGCGTTCGCGAGAACGGGGCCCCGGCGCCGGTGCTGCTGTCGGTGACACGCACGCTGAAGGTGTACAGGCCGGTTACGGTGGGCGCGCCAGAGAGTTCGCCGGTGGAACTCAGGCTCAAGCCTGCGGGCAGTGCGCCTGCGCTGACCGTGTAGGTGTACGGCGCGGTTCCGCCGGTGGCGCTGTAGGTGGTGGTGCTGCTGACGGCGTAGGTCTTTGTCAGCGTGCCTGCCGCTGGCGTCATGCCCAGCGTTGGCGCGCTGACGCTCAAGGTGAATGCCTGGCCGACAGTGAACGGACCGTTGCCGGTGCTGCTGTCAGTGGCGCTGGCATTGAGCGCGAAGCTGCCTGCAGACGTGGGCGTGCCACTTACGGTCACGCTGTTGCTGCTGTTGCCGGTGAGGCTCAGCCCGGCGGGCAGGCCGCTCACGACAAAGCCGGTGAAAGGCCCGGTGCCGCCATTCCAGGTGAAGGTCTGCGTGTAGGCAACGCCGACCTGGGCGGTAAGCGGACCGCTCGCCGCCACGGTGATGACGGGATTGGAAACCGTGACCGTCACCGTGGCCGGCGCGGAGGTGCCGGCACTGTTGGTGGCCGTGTAGGTGAAGCTGTCCGGCCCCGCGTAGCCTGGAGTCGGCTGATAGGTGATGTTCACGCCGCTGGCGATGGCCGTTCCGTGGGCAGGCGCGGTGCCGATGGCGACCGAAGCCGGCACGCCACCGGTGATGTTCAGCGTGATCGGGTTTGCGCCACTGTTGTAGGCAACCGTGGCCGATACCGGGTTGGCCACTGGCGGTGTATTGACGATCTGCAGCGTGTAACCGCGGGGTGCCGAGTTGTACGGGCCGCTGCCGGTGCTGCTGTCAGTAGCGGTGACGGCAAAGTTGAAGGTGCCCGAGGCGGTGGGCGTGCCCGCCAACGCACCTGTGACGGTGTTCAACGTGATGCCCGGTGGCAGGGCACCGGCCGTGATTGCAAAGGTGTAGGGTGACGTGCCGCCACTGGGCGGATTCAGTGAGTCGCTGTAGACCACGCCCTGGGTTCCGTTGGCCAGGGTGGTGGCGGGCAGATTGATCGTTGGCGTGGCGATGGTCAACCCATAGGCGCGTGAGCCGGTATGCGGCGCACCGGTACCGGTGCTGCTGCCCGTTGCGGTAACGGTGAAGTTGAACGTGCCACCGGCGGTGGGCGTGCCACTGATGACACCCCCGCTGGACAGGGACAGGCCTGCCGGCAGCGCACCCGCGGTGACCGCGAAGGTGTAGGGGGCGATGCCGCCGCTGGCGGTTACCGTCTGGCTGTAGGCGGTTGCGACCGTACCGTTGGGCAACGTGGCCGGCGCGATCGCGATCACCGGCGGGGCCACGACCAGCGTGTACGCGCGCGTACCGGGGAAGCTGTTGGCGTCGGCCGCACGCACGGTGAAGTTGAAGGTGCCGGCTGCGGTGGGCGTGCCGGACAGTGTGCCGGTGGAGCTGAGCGTCAACCCCGCCGGCAGCGCGCCTGCGCTGAGGCTGAAGGCGTAGGGTGCGGTGCCACCGGTTGCGCTGAAGGACTGATTGTAGGCCGTGCCGACGGTCGCGCCGCCGATGGTGGCGGGGTCAACCACGATGGTAGGCGGCGGAACGACCTGCAGGGTGACCGTCTTCAGCTCGGCATAGACGCCGGTGCCACTGCTGCTGTCGCTCACGCGGATGGTGAAGGTGTAGTTGCCCTGGGCAGAGGGCGTGCCGCTCAGGGTTGCGCCGCTGAGGCTCAGGCCGGGTGGCAGCGGCCCGTTGGCGGTTTCATGGGCGTAGGTGTAGTTGGGCACGCCGCCGCTGGCAACGAAGGTGAACGTGTAGGCCAGTCCCTGCGCTGCCGCAGTCGGCGCGTTCAGGGCCAGGGTCGGGTTGCCTGCATTGCCGCTGAAGGCGCGCACGCCGCTGTCGGCAGCGCTGTCGGTGGCGCGGATGGTGAAGGCGTAGGCGCCGCGCTGGGTGGGGGTGCCGCTGAGGGTATCGCCGTTGAGGCTCAGCCCGGGCGGCAGGGGGCCGGCATCGAGGGTGTAGGTGTAGGGCCCGGTGCCACCGCTGGCGCTGAAGGTGGTGCTGAAGGGCGTTCCCGCGCTGAGGGCGACTGCAGGCGTGGCGGTCAGGGTGATGGCCGAGGCCGTACCGATGGTCACGTTTACGGTGATGTCACCGCCGGCGTCGTCCTGGATGACGAAGCTGTCGCTGGTTGCGCTGTTGCCGTTGTGCGTATAGGTCAGCGGCAGATTGGCGCCGGACTGTGTGCCCACCGTGCGCGTGCCATTGGTCGTTGCGGCCGTATCGGCGGAAATGCCGAAGCCGCCGTGGCAGTGGTTGATGTTGATGGTCTGCGAGCCGCTATTGGCAACCGACATGCTGAGCGTCGGGCAGAAGGTCGAGGGCGCGGCAACCGCCCGCTGTGGCCACAGGCCGACCACGAAGACCAGTGCGATGGCCAGCCAGGCGAAGAGCGGATGGGAAATGACGTGCGAAGGCGCACGCGGCGCCGCCGCGCTGTGCGCTGACGAATGATGCATGTTCTGCCCCTGTTGTCACCGCACGAGCCCGAACGCCGGCTGGGCCTTCGAGTCATGACGGCGAGACTTTGCCCTGTCCACGGACACCGGAATGGATCCGGGCCGAACCCCTTGCGAACTGCTGCCTATCATTCAAGCAGGATTTACTACAAAAAGGGAAGTGCTTCACAGTTCTGGAATAATTTATTGCTGCGACCGCACAATAAAAACTGCTTGTACGGCGTGTGGCGGGTGAGCGAGAGTAGGTCGGCGCAGGACATGACGTCCGCGCCACCAACCTTTCGGGGGAAAAGGTATGACCGAAGTGTTTCTCGGGCAGATAATGCTCACGGCGTTTCCGTTCGCGCCCAGGGGATTTGCGCTCTGCAACGGGCAGTTGATGTCCATCGCCCAGAACCAGGCTTTGTTTTCACTGCTCGGCACGCAGTACGGCGGTAACGGCACCACCACGTTCGCCTTGCCCGATCTTCGTTCGCGAACGCCAGTAGGTGCGGGCCCGTCAAGGGACGCCGGCTGGAGCCCTTCGCCCTACGTCGTGGGCGAGGTCGGAGGCGTGGAGAACGTGACACTGCAGGGTCCGCAGGCACCGGTACACAGCCCCGTGGTCAACGGCACCACCGCTGCGGGCGCGATCCGCAACCCTGCCGGCGGTCTTTACGGCAGCAGCAGCAAAGCGATCTTCGGGCCGGCAGGCGGAAACCTGGTGCCCTTGCAGGGCGTCGGCCCTGCCGGAGGCAACCAACCGCACCCGAACGTGCAGCCCTACGCGGTGATCAATTTCGTGATCGCGCTGAACGGCACTTTCCCGACGCGCCCATAAAGCGCAGGACATCAATTACAGGAGTTGTCCATGAGTGTCCCATTCGTCGGAGAAATCCGGATGTTCGCCTTTCCGCGCCTGCCCAACGGTTGGCTCGCGTGTGATGGCTCGCTGCAGCAGATTGCCGACTACGAGGTGCTGTTCAATCTGATTACCACCACCTACGGCGGCGATGGCAGCAGCACCTTCGGCCTGCCCGACCTGCGTGGTCGCGTGCCGGTCCACCAGGGTGCCGGGCTTGGGTTGAGCCCCTATGTGATCGGTCAGAAGGCGGGCAACGAAAGCGTTACCCTGCAGCCGAGCCAGGTGCCCCTGCACACCCCCTCGCTGATGGCGACCACGGCACTGGCCTCCAGCATGGCGGTCGGCCCGTCGGTACTGCCGGCGGCGTTGTCCGGCGACACGATGTACGTCACCGATATCTCGGGCGGAACCCCGGCGGTGCTGGCGCCCAACGCCATTGTCAGCACCGGTGGCAACCAGCCGCACGGCAACACCATGCCCACGCTCACGGTGCAGTTCTGCATCGCCTACGCAGGCATCTACCCGTCGCAGAGCTGAGCTGCCGCCTGCGCTTACTTGATTCCAGGATACGACCATGACCGAGCCTTTCATCGGCGAAATCCAGTTGTTCGGCTTCAACTTCGTGCCACGCTTCTGGGCGGCGTGCGACGGTGCCACCCTGCCGGTCCAGCAGAACACGGCCCTGTATGCGCTGCTGGGCGCCCAGTACGGTGGCAACGGCCAGACCACGTTCCAGCTCCCGAACTTCGTCAACCGCGCGGCCGGTGGCCAGGGCGCAGGTCCCGGGCTGAGCGTGCGCGCGATGGGGGAACCCTATGGCAGCAGTTCGGTCACCCTGACCGGAAATGAAATGCCATCGCACACCCACTCGCTGACGATCTACGCCCAGAACAACGCCGACAAGCGCACCGGTACGCCGGCGGCGGGCAACTACCTGGGCGTGCCCACAACGGGGGCGCCGTTCGTGGCAACCACCGTGCCCAGCGCGCAGTTCAGCCCCAGCATGGTCAGTCCGTCCGGCGGTGGCCAGCCGCACGAGAACCGCCAGCCCTACCTCGCGACGAACTTCTGCATCGCGTTGCAGGGCGTGTTCCCCGCGTTCGGCTGAGCACATGCAGGCGCCGTCGCGGCTTGCTTCGTTTCCGGCGGGCCGCGACGACCGCCTGCGCATTCCCGCGTGTCTGCACGAACGCGGCTACACCCTGCGGCCGCTGCACGATGGCGACCTGCCATGGCTGCGGGTGCTGTATGCCAGCACCCGCAGCGAAGAGCTTGCGGCGGTGCCCTGGCCGGAATCCGCCAAGCGCGCGTTCCTGGACAGCCAGTTCGCGCTGCAGCACCAGCATTATCAGCTGCACTACGGTGATTCCGATTTCCTGGCGATCGAACGCCATGGTGAACCCGTGGGCCGCTACTATCTGCAGCGCAATGCGCCGGATCACCTGATCGTCGATATCTGCCTGTTCCCGCAGCAGCGTGGCCACGGCGCTGCCGCAGCGTTGATCGCCCACAGCCAGGACCTGGCCGCTGCACGGGGGCGCGGCATGACCCTGCATGTGCAGGCGGAAAACACGGCGGCGCAGCGTCTCTACCGCCGCCTGGGCTTCATGCTGGTGGAAGACCAGCGCTCGCACCTGTTGCTGCGCTGGGCACCGGCGTGAATCAGTTGAAGATCGCCTGGTAGAGGAAGCCGGCCTGTTCGCGTGCGATGGGTACCAGGAAGATGCCGACTTCGCCGACGTCTTCGTGGCGCATCAGATAGGTCTGCTGCGGAAACAGGAAGGCCGACGCGTTGCGGAACAGCAGCGAGAACGGCGCACGCGCTGCGCCCGGCAGCACCCGCGCAGGATCAAGCGCACGTGCTTCCACCAGCACGAAGCGGATCTCACCGTCGTTGATGACCGCCGAGAAGGTCTGGTCAACGTGGCGGGCGAAATGATCAAGCGTCAGCAGTTCCATGCAGGGTTCCCCTAAACCGAACCGCATCGTCGCCGGGCCGCGCCCGGCTTGCAAGCGCTCTCGTAGAGTCGAGCTTGCTCGACTGCCTAACCGCTCCCGTAGAGTCGAGCTTGCTCGACTGCCTTACCGCCGCCGTAGAGTCGAGCTTGCTCGACTGCCTCACCGCTCCCGTAGAGTCGAGCTTGCTCGACTGCGCTCGGCAACAGTCGAGCAAGCTCGACGCTACGTACGCGTCCGGCATCGACCCACGCGCCACCGCGCGCACGGCTGCGCCGGTCACTCCGGGCGCAGCACCGCATCGAACGTGGCCGGGTTGCCGTCGTTGGCCGCAGCCGGCACCTTCAACAGCCGGGCCAGCAGCGGATAGACATCCACGTTGTCGAACCCATCAAGCGTCCTGCCGGCTGCGAACGAAGGCCCGGTGGCCACGAACACCGCGCGCATGGACGGCAGCGTGTTGTCGTAGCCGTGGGTGCCACGGTAGGCATGCGCATGGCGGGCCAGCATTGCCGGTGTCAGTGCGTCCCAGCCTTCGTCCATCTCGCAGACGATGGGCGGCGTGCGTGGGTGCTGGCCATACTGCCAACGGGCCGGCATCTCACCGCGTCGCCAGCACTGGTAGTGCGCGTGCCGGCCCAGCAGGGCCTGCTCGGCCTCGCGCTCACGCCCGGGCCTGGCCTGGAAACCCACTGGCTGGCCCACGCTGGTGGCCACGGCAACGGCCGGGTCGACCATGCGTTCGGTATCGAGAACGTGGCCCTCCGGCAGCTCGGCCATGCCGTGGTCGGACACCAGCACGATGTTGGTGTCGTCGGCCAGGCCACGCGCATCCAGGCCCGCCAGCACCTGGCCGACGATGGCATCGGCGCGCTGGATCGCCTGCCGGTACTCGGCCGACGCCGGTCCGTAGGTGTGGCCGGCCTTGTCCACGTTTTCCATATACAGCGTTGCCAGCCGCGGCGCCTGCGGCCCAGTCTGCGCCAGCCAGCCCAGCACGGTCTGCACGCGGTCTTCCAGCGCGATGTTGCGGTCGTAGACCTGCCACTGGCTGGGACGGATGCCCTGGATGGCGGCCTCGCTGCCGGGCCACGACCAGGTCGCGGTACGCACGCCGGCCTTTTCGGCGCTCACCCAGATCGGCTCGCCGCCCCACCAGCGCGCATCGGTGACGGCGGCCGGGTTGCTGATCTCGAACCCGCCCAGCTGCGCGTCCTGCATGCTGTTGTGGATGATGCCGTGGTGGCCGGGGCGCAGGCCGGTGACCAGGGTGTAGTGGCTGGGGAAGGGCAGCGACGGGTAGGA
>PXOB01000565.1:0-10072 GCA_003012115.1 Trichothecium sympodiale
GGGACGGCCGTGGGCCGAACAATACGCCGCCGGCCCGTGCTGCAAGGGTGTCGAAGGTCATGGCCGGGCGCAAGGGGGCCGGGCCGGGGCCGGAAAAAGACAGACCCGGCAAAAGCCGGGTCTGTCGGGGTGTTGCGGTTCTGGATGGATCAGAACTTGTAGCTGGCGCCCATGTACATGTAACGGCCGACGTTGTCGTACATCGCCGAACCGACGTCGGAGCCGAAGTAGTTCACCGGCGGATCCTTGTCGAAGGCGTTGTCGATGCCCATGTAGACGTCGATCTTGTCACCCGGGAAGCGGTAGCCGAACTGGAAGTTGTGGTAGGTGTACGAGCCGTTGCGGATCGGGCTGGTCTGGCCCGGGTTGGCCTGGTAGCTCTTCGGCTGCACGCGCAGGTTCGGGCCGACGTAGGTCATGTCCCACGACGCGCGCCACTGGCCCAGCGAGTACTTGGTCTGCAACTGGCCACGCCAGCGCGGATCGGTCACCCAGGTGACGTTTTCGTCGTACTCGTTCGGGAAGGCCTGGAAGGCCCACTCGCGCGACTGCAGCAGACGGGTGCCCACCAGGCGGATGACGGTATCACCCTCGGCCAGCTTGAAGCGGTAGTCCATTTCCAGATCGACGCCGACGCGACGCGAGCGGGCCAGGTTCTCGTTCAGTGCAACCCAGCGGCTGATCGAGTATTCCGGGAAGGTACGGCCGCCAGCATCGGTCTTGCCGCCCACCGGTGCGCGTTCGATGAAGCCGCAGAAGCTGTTGTTGATGCCCCCCGGCGAATCCACGCAACGGGTTGCATTGGTCTGCGCGGTCACCGCACCGATGGCGTCCTTCAGGCTGATCCACCAGTAGTCGATGGACATGCCGAAGCCCTGCAGGAAATCAGGCTGCCAGACCAGGCCATAGGTGAAGCTGCGTGCGCGTTCCGGCTTCAGGTCCGGATTGCCGCCGCTGACGCCCGGGCGGGTGGCGGTGTAGGTGTCGACCCAGCCGACCGGCACGCCCAGCGCCGAGCAGTTGGCCTGGCGCAGTGCCGGGTCCGCTGCGGTGTTCGGGCGGTTCGGGTTGGTGGCCAGGTAGTTGCAGGGGTCGTTGACCGTGGCGAAGTTTTCGCTCTGCGGGTTGTACAGCTCACCGATGCTCGGTGCGCGCACTGCCTGCGACAGGGTACCGCGGGCACGCAGCGACGGGATGATGGTCCAGTCCAGGCCCACCTTCCAGGTGGTGGTCTTGCCGATGCTGCTGTAGTCCGACCAGCGGCCTGCGGCGTCCAGGGTCAGGTTGTAGATGCCCGGGATGTCGGCCAGCAGCGGCACGGTGGTTTCAACGAAGGCCTCGCGCACGTCGTACTTGCCCATGCGGTTGGGGATGGCGTTGAGGAAGGTCAGGCCCTGTGCGGCCAGCGGATCGGTGATTTCGCGGCTCTTCTCGCGGCGGTATTCGACACCACCGGCCACGCCGACGTCACCGGCCGGCAGGCTGAACAGCGAGCCGTTGGCCAGCGATGCGCTGAACACCGACTGCTGCAGGCGCGAGTAGTTGAACGAATCGACGTTCATCCAGTCACGCGCGGCCTGGGTCACCGCGCCGTTGCCGAACACCGAGAACGGCACGCAGCCTTCGCGGGCGAACTGCGAGTACACGCGGTTGCCGTTGTTGGGGTTGGTCGCGTTCGGGTTCAGGGTGGTGCGGCAGACGATCTGGCCGTTGGCCGGGTTGACCACGGTATCCAGGCCAGCCTGCCAACGCTCGTTGATGCGGTTGTTGAGGTTCCAGCGCTTGACTTCGCTCTGGCCCCAGTTGCCGTAAACGTCGTAGGTCCAGTTCTCGGTCAGGTTGCCTTCCACGCCCAGCACGAAGCGCTGGGTGTTGCGCTCCACGTGTTCGCCACGCTGGCCGGCGTCGACGTTGAAGCGGCTCAGGGTCAGCTGGCTCAGGCCGGCGCTGGTCATCAGCGCGCGCAGTTCCGGCGACACGTAGGCGTTGTCGCGCTGGATGCGCAGGGTCTGGTCGAACGACGGCTGTGCCAGGAAGTCGGACACCGTTTCGGTGTACTTGCCTTCGAAGTACAGGCGGTGGTTGTCGGTCAGGTCGAAGTTGACGACCGTGTTGACGCTCTTGCGGTCGAACTTCGGCTGCAGGTCGGCAACCGAGTTCAGGTCGGCGAAGTCACAGTCCACGCAGCTGGTCGCGCTGACCACGGTGCCGTCATAGCGCTGCTTGCGGAAGGTGCCGTCCGGGTTGAACTGGTAGCGGTTGCCCCAGGTGGCCGAATTGTTCGGGTTGAAGGTACCGATGTTGAAGGTACCGCCGAAGGAGATCGAGTGGTTGCCGCCCGGGCCGGACAGAATCGTTTCCGGGTTGCTTTCGCTGGACGGCTTGGTGTTGTCGTAGTTCGGGTTGCGCACCGACACCAGGAACTCGTTGCCGATGGCACGGTCGGTGCGGACGAAACGGTCCTGCTTGCTGTATTCCAGGGCGACGGCAGCGTTGCCGCGGCCACCGGCGAAGTCGGTGCCGGCCGAGGCGCTGATGAAGGAACGGTTGAAGCCGCCTTCGCTGGCCATGCCGGTCTGACCGCGCACTTCGGCGCCGTCGAAAGACTTCTTCATGATGAAGTTGACCACGCCGGCCACGGCGTCGGCGCCGTACACGGCCGAGGCACCACCGGTGATCACTTCCACGCGCTCGATCCATTCCACCGGAATGGTGTTGACGTCCACCGCCGAGGAGCCGGAGGTCGCGCCGACGTGGCGGCGGCCATTGACCAGCACCAGGGTGCGCGAGGTGCCCATGCCACGCAGGTCCATCAGGCCCACGCCGGCGGTGCCGATGAAGCGGGTCGAGTTGCCCAGGGTATAGGTCGGGGTCAGTGCCGGCAGGCGGGTCATCAGGTCGCCGATGTTGTTCGCACCGGTGGCGCGGATTTCCTCGGCGGTGATGGCGGTGACCGGGGAGGGGGTCACGAAGCCGGTACGCGCGATGCGCGAGCCGGTCACGCTGACGCGATCCAGGTCGATCGGGTTGGAACCGGAGCTGGCTTCCTGGGCCAGGGCCGGGCCAGCAGCGGCCATCATCAGACCGACCAGCAGGGCGTTGGTCAGCGGGTGGCGGCCGGGAGTGCGGTGGTGCGTCATCGAGTGAATCCCCCTAGTGGACAAAATGCTCTCGCTTCCATGCAGTTGTTATGTTGATGTTCAGATGTCGTCCTGACTTGACTCGAACCTAACATGCACTTAACGAGAAATGCATGTTTCCGTCACGGTTTGACATAAGTCGTATGGTTTCGCTACATCAAATTGCAACAAATACAGTCACTTGGTCTCAGTTGTGATCGATCCGTCGAGATCGCCTGGCGGATGCTGAATGGGCTGTTAAGGTCAACTTTGCGCAAAGTGGCGGTTGGCTTTGCACGAAAAAGGCCCCCGGGCGGGAGCCTGGGGGCCTTCGTTGTCCTGGGGCTTGTCCTGCGCGTTCAGCCGCAGGCAGGGCGGGGTCAGGGTTTGACCGGTCCGTCCTGCAGGGTGGGCATCTCGGTGCCCGCGTCCGGTTCGGGCAGTTCGCCCTGCGGCTTCACCTCGGGAATGCGCGAGGCGGCGGCGTCCTTCGGCAGCTGCTCGACGCCGCCCACGTTGACCGAGCCGATCCGCGGCTTCTTCCAGACCGAGTCGTGCCAGGCCTGGTAGCGCGCCGGGTCCCAGTAGCGCTCGTCGTAGAACTTGGAGCCGTCGATTTCCTGCGGGCCGGCCGGCCCGGGCACGATGATGCGCAGGGTGCCGGTGAAGCCGGTACGGCTGCCAGTCGTGGCACGCCGCTCACGGCGCAGCACCGCAGCGATGCGCGGCTGCGCGGCGGCATCGCCGTAACGGGCGTAGATGGCTTCGCCTTCGCTCACCGCACGCGCGCGTTCGCCTTCATCCAGCTGCTTCCAGTAGCGTTCGCGCATTTCCAGGAAGCCTTCGTAGCCACGTTCGGCGGCCAGGTCCATCCAGGCATAGGCCAGCGCGCGGTCCTGGGCCGTGCCATCGCCGTTCCACAGCATCTCGGCCACCATCGCCTGCGATGGCTTGTCGGCGTACTGGGCGGCGTACTGGAAGAAGCGCAGCGCGTCCTCACGCTTGCCGGCCTTGTACTTCTCCAGCGCCAGCAGCCGGAAGCGCAGATCCGGGTGGCCGTTGAGGAAGCCGGCGGTGATCATCAGCTTGTCCTGGGTGGGATCGGGCGGGGCCGGATCGTTCGCCAGCGCGTTCGTGCACATCAGCAGTCCGGCCAGCAGGGCCCCGGTCGCCATCCATTGCGGGTATTTCATCTGCGGTTTCCAAAGGTGCGTGGTGAGGTCCGGGCGGGCAGGGCCCGCCCGGCAATGCCAGTCTCAGGGGCTGGAGGCGTTGCCGCCGCCGGCGCCGATGTGGCGGTCGAAGAACTTCAGCATTTCCGTATACAGGTTGACCCGCGCGTCTTCGCCATAGAAGCCGTGCATTTCCCCGCTCTGGATGATCATGCCCTCGGGCGGGTTGCCGGCGGCGATCAACGCCTTGTTCATCAGCTCAGTCTGCTCCGGTACGGCACGTACGTCACGCGCGCCGGCGGCCAGGTACACCGGGATCTTCACCTCGGCCGCGCGCAACGCCGGCGAAGCACGGTTCCAGTCGGCGCGTTCGGTGCCGTGGGTGCGGCGCAGGAAGCGCAGGCCCGATTCGCGCTGCGGGATGTCGCCCTTCTTGAACAGCATGTCGATATCGTAGACGCCCACATAGCCGAAGGCGCACTTGAACAGCCCCGGCTCGCGGATCGGCGCCATCAGCGCCGAGTAGCCACCGAAGCTGCCGCCGTAGATGCAGATGCGGTCGCGGTTGGCGTAGCCGTTGTCGATGGCCCAGTGGGTGGCTTCCAGAATGTCGTTCTGGATGCCCTGGTCCCACTGCCGGTGGCCGGCATCCTCGAAGGCCTTGCCGTAGCCGGACGAGCCACGGAAGTTGACCTGCAGGGTGGCGTAGCCACGGTTGGCGAACAGCTGTGCTTCCGGATTGAAGCCCCAGTTGTCGCGCGGGCCGATCGGGCCGCCGTGCGGGTTGACCACCAGCGGCAGGTTGCGTCCGTTGGACCCGTTGGGCAGGGTCAGGTAGCCGAACACCTTGCGGCCATCGCGGGTGGTGATGCTGAACGGCTTGATCGACGCCATGTTCTTCTTGTCGATCTGCGGCCGGCGCGACATCAGGAAGCGGGCCTTGCCGGTGTCACGGTCGTACAGGTACAGCTCGCCGGGATTGTTGTCGCTGTACACGCTGACGATGATCCTGCGGCCATCCTGGGTGTAGCTGGAGAAATCGACCATCTGCCCTTCGAACGCCGCCGCCAGCGAGGCGTACAGCTCGGCATCGGGGTGGTCTTCATTGATCAGCTTCACGGCCGGCGCACCGGCTTCGGTCACCACGCCGATCAGAGTGCTCTCGTCGGTGGACCAGATGTAGTTGGATACCTCGGCCACCGGGTCCTGGAACAGCGACTTGAAGGTGCCGCTGGCGGTGTCGAGGATGCCGACCGCGGCCGGTGCCTTGCCATCGTTCTCGGTGGCGTAGACGGTGCCGGTGTTGGTGGTGGTGATCACGTCCAGGTGCTTGCCATCGGCCTTGGACGCATTGAGCAGGGTCCAGCCGCTGCCGTCGCGGCGGTACAGTTCGCTGCGCTCTTCGTACTCGCCTTCTTCGTTGCGGCTGGAGCTGCAGATGGCGAAACGCGGATCCTTGGCTGCATCCAGGGCGATGCTGCAGTTCTCCTTGGGCGCGCGGCCCAGCGAGGTACGGCGGCCGCTGGTGGTGTCCATGCGCACGATCTCGGTGTTGCCGCCCTCGGACGAGCGCGCCGAGGTGACCTGCATGATCACGTTCTGGTCGTCGTTCTTCAGCGTGTCCAGCAGCGAGAAACTCTCGCGGCCGACTTCCTTGCCGCGCTGAGTGGCATCGCGGGTGCCGTAGTAGATCAGCGGGCGCGCCTGGCTGCCGTCGGCGTTGACCGCATACCACTCGCCGGTGGACATCGGCGAGGCGTAGCCGCCCAGCTTCTTCACCGCGTTGAACAGCAGGCGGTCGGGGCTGGTCCAGTAGAACGAGCCGATGCTCTTCTTGTCCGGCAGCGCGTGCACCTTGACCGGCTTCAGGTCGCTGGTGCGGATGACCGTCAGCACGTCCTGGTCGCCCTGGTCGACGGTGATGGCCAGGTACTCGCCGTTGGGCGAGATCTTCACCGTGCCGTAGGTGGCATGGCCGACGAAATCCTTGACCGGCTGCTGGGGGGCGGCGGCGTGGGCGGACGGTGCAGCCGCCGCGATCGCCAGCGCGAGGAGGGACAACATGCGCTTCATACGCATTCTCCGGAAATAGGGGCAATGGGTGCCCTGCAACGCGAAGAGCCCGGCAGGGCCGGGCTCTCCGTTGCAGCCTGGAACGATCAGTTCAGCTTGTACTCGAACTGCACGAAGATCTCGCGACCAATCGCGCTGTAGTTGTAGAAGAAGAACGGATAGGTGTTGAACGTGTCGTCCTTGGGCGCCATTTCATCGAAGACGTTGTTCACGTACAGGCCGATGGTGGCCTTGTTGGTGATCTTCTTCTGGATGTTGGCGTTCCAGATCACGTAGGAGCCGATGCGGCCGGTTTCAGCCCAGTTCGGCAGCGAACCCCAGCGGTAGCCGTACAGGGTGGCACCCCAGTCGTCGCGTTCCCAGCTGGCGGTCCAGTTGATGCGGCTGCGGAAGTTGAAGAACTGCTTGTGGTCACGCACGTTGCGCGTGCCGCTGCCCGGGAACTCCTGGTCTTCCAGCTTCAGCACGTGGGTCCAGTTCAGGCCCAGGTCGAAGTTGCCCCAGCGATCGGTGTCGATCTTGTACTTCCAGGCCACGTCCAGGCCGGAGGTCTTCTGGTTGGCCTGGTTGAACGGCACCGAGTGGTAATCGACCACGTACTCGTCTTCACCGGTGGTCGGGTTGATGCCATCGCGGCCGACCAGGCTGCGGAAGTAATCGCACGCGGCCGAGGTGCCATCCACCGGTGCGCCGTCGCGGGTACGGCCCAGGCGGCAGTCGGCTTCATTGCGCATCAGGTAACCGAAGGCGATGTCCTTGACCGCACCTTCCAGCTCGATGTTGTAGTAGTCCACGCTCAGCGACATCTGGTCCATCACGTCCCAGACGAAGCCGACGGTGGTGGACTTGCCGGTTTCTTCCTTCAGGTTGCGGTTGCCCTGGCGGTCGCCCTGGATGGAGTAGGTGTAGTCGGTGCCCGAGCCGCAGTCGGTGTTGCTCAGCGGGTTGAGGCCATCACGACGGCAGCGGTATTCGTCCAGCGCGCCATTGAGGAAGAAGCCCGACGGCTGGGCGAAGATGTAGTGCATGTCCGGTGCGCGGAAGCTGGTGGCGTGGGTGGCACGCAGCAGCAGGCTCTGCACCGGGCGGTATTCCAGGCCGGCCATCCAGGTGGCGGCACCGTCGACCGAGCTGGCGTCGTCGTACTTGTCGTAGCGACCGGCCAGGTTGGCCTTCAGGGTGCTGAAGATCGGCACGCTGAACTCCAGGCCCGCCGCGTAGCGGTTGCGCTCGCCGCCGCCGCCGGTGGCGGTACGGCCCAGCGGGCCGCCGGTGCCGGTGTAGTCCTGTTCCATGCGGAAGTCCGGCGAGATGTCGTACTTCTGGCGGGCAGCTTCCAGCACGCCGGCCATGGCCAGCGGGCCGGCCGGCAGTTCGAACAGGTCACCGCTGATGCCGAAGATGGCCTGCGAGGACTGCGAATCGGCAGTGCTGGAGAACTTGTCGCTGAACGAAGCAACCTGCTCCGGGGTCAGCGGGTTCATCAGGCGATCGACGTTCAGACGGTAGATCGGCAGGCCGTTCGGGCGGGTGCCCAGCTGCGGACCGTAGAAGAAGTCGCGCACGCGGCTGGCCACCGGCCAGTTGAAGTTGTCATCGGCGCTGTAGCGCGAGTGCGACAGGGTGGCATCCCAGTCGAACTTGTTGGCGATGTTGCCGCGCAGGCCGAAGGCCACGTCCAGCGACTTTTCGACGTAGTTGTTCTGCGCACCGATGTTGCCCACTTCCGACGGGGTCAGGATGCGCTGCACGTTGCCGACGGTGCCGCCGAACTGCGGATCGTAGTGGTTGGTGATGCCCAGTGCGGCGCCGCTGGCGAAGAAGCGGGTGGCACCGGCCAGCTTGGCTTCCGAACGCGACGCGCTCAGCTGGCCCCAGGCCTGCAGGCCGCCGTTGAAATCGTAGGTGCCGTACAGGTAGCCGGACTGGGTGCTGTCGGAATTGCGGATCGACTGCGTGGCCGGATAGCCGAAGTAGCCGCAGCGGTTGGGCGCGGCCACGCTCGGTGCGGACTTGTAGGTTTCAAAATCGGCGAAGCGGCCGCAGACCTCATCCAGGCCACCCGGTGCCGGCCATTCGCGGATCGCACCCGCGCCGCGGTTGACGGTGAAGCGCACCGATTCCACTGCGGTGGCGTCGGCCGGATCCACCGACGGATCGTCGCGGTAGGAATCCATGAACTTGCGCTGGCTGGCGTAGATCGCCTCGCGCTCCATGGCCTCGAAGGCGTAGGTCAGGCTCCAGTTGCTGCCGGTCTTGCCGCCCACCCACTGCAGGCGGCCGGAGTCACCGCCGCCGCGGGTGGTGGTGCCGCCGCGCAGGGTGATGGTGTCGCCTTCGAAGTTGGTCTTCATGATCACGTTGACCACGCCGGCCACCGCGTCCGAACCATAGATGGCCGACGCGCCGCCGGACAGGACTTCGATGCGGTCGATCGCCGCGGCCGGAATGTTGGCCAGGTTCACCGCGTTGGACTGGCCGTTGTACGGCAGCGGGTAGTCGGTGGCGCGGCGGCCGTTGATCAGCACCAGCTGGTAACCCGGGCCGAGGCCGCGCAGGTTCAGGAAGCTGGCGTTCTGGGTGAAGCTGCCCGAGGACAGTTCGTTCTGCACCGAGCCGGTGAACTGGCTGAGGGTGGTCAGCGCGTCATAGACGGTGTTGAAACCCTGCTTTTCGATGTCCTGCGATGTCACCACGACAACCGGTGCCGGGCCTTCGACCTCGGCGCGCTTGATGCGCGAACCGGTGACCGTGACCTTGTCCAGCTGGGTGGTGGTGCCGCTGTGGCCAGCGGTCTGTTCCTGGCCGCCGGCGTCCTGGGCGAAGGCAGGTGCGGCGACCGAGACAACCAGGGCCGAAGCCAGTGCGAAGCTCAGCGGGTTGCGGCCGAGCAGCTTCCGATGCGTCATGAGTGGAATCCCCTTGAATTCATTCCGTTCGCACCTGGCGTCCTCGGGCGTCGTGCCCGGGTGGCGTCAATGTGCCCCTTGAAAAGTGAACTGGTTCACGATTACCGGCTTCACGAGCCGATGACCTGAGATTAACACGAGCTTAACTCGGCCAGTCAAGTGTTCATCAGTAAGTCATAAAGACATGATCGGCAAAGTGGTTTTTCTGGCTGTTTTTCAGGGGTGTTGTTCGTAAGCTGTTGAAAATATGTATGTTTTATTGGTGGCAGGGCCCCCCTCGCAAAAAAAGACCCCGCCGAAGCGGGGTCCCGTGGAACGCACGTGCAGGGCGCTTACTTGGCGCCGAACTCGTACTTGGCCTGCACGTAGACCGCGCGGCCGTAGGCGCTGTACAGGTAGTTGTTGTACGGCTGGCCGCTGGTGCCGGCGAAGCTGTAGCGCTGGTTGTCAGGCAGCTTGTTGAACACGTTGTTGACCATCAGCGACAGGGTCAGGTTGTCCATCGCCTGGTAGTTCACGCTCAGGTTGTAGGTGGTGTACGAGCCCCACTTGCCGGCCTTGTAGCCGGAGGAGTGCACGTAGTCGTAGCCCTTGCCCAGGTAGGCCATGTTGTTGGGCGTACGGCCGATGTAGTTGAAGTACATCGTGGTGGTCCACTTGTCCTTGGCCCAGCCGATCGCACCGTCGGCACGCACCTTGGCGAACTGGTCGTAGACATACATCGCGTACGGGTCGCGCAGCAGGTCCAGGTACTCATCGCCCGGCTGCGGCTGCAGTTCGCGCTTGAGCAGGTTGGTGT
>PXOB01000567.1:0-11212 GCA_003012115.1 Trichothecium sympodiale
GTCCGCAGCCGAACCTGCGGAGACTCCGCAGGTTCGGCTGCGGACAAGATCAAGGAAGGCACTTCACCCTCCACGGGGAGCAAGTCAGGTAACGGCGATGTTCATCCTGGTGGTCAGGAGGCTGCCGACGCGGCATGGGATAGCATCAAAGGTGTAGGTGAAACAAAACGCTATGAAGATCGACATGGCAATGTAACCGAGGTCAAGGATCTCGATGGTGGTGGTGTGGCTGACAGGCACACGAGTACAAAGAGTGATCACAAAGGTGCGCCCACCATTAAGATTCGTGATGCAGAAAGTAAAGTTATTCAAACCACGCGCTATGAGAAGAGTCAATGAATCAGGAATCGAATTGCGTTGATCGCAATGAGGTGGAGAAAATGCTGAGTGATCAGCAGTTCCCAGCTTTCCCTTTCAAGGACGAGACATGGCGAGGGCTGTTCTTCAATCGTGATCTTCATGGGCTTGGAGGGGTGCCAAAAAGCATCTTTGATGCCTTGATAAACCAGCTCGAAGCGCGAGGCGCGATGCCGCTGTGGTTTGTTCCTGCGGTAACAGTAAGCTCGGGCGAGGATGTGTTTCCGTATGCCGATATCGATGGGTGGGGTCGATATGTTGATCTTCTTGGCTGTTTAGGTTTCTTTCCGGAGTACTACTTGGTACCAGCTGATCGATCAATTCTGCTGTGGTTTGATCCTGAGACAGTTCTGGTGGGCGGTGGAGCAGAATTAATCAGCGCGATTGCGGGTAGCTGTGGCGGGGAGGAACTGGCGCGACTCTCGGTAAAGGAGTTTGGTGTCACATTGGATGATCACTGTTCTGATGTAGCAGTTTTTATCAAGCGCATCAGTGGCCTGGATTGATCTCGAGAGCTGCTCGTGGAAAATGCGGAATGGGAGCCATGGAAGCAGTCGGTAAACGTTAGACACGGTGCCCCGCAAGTGTGGGTGTTGGACATCCGTTTGGTCACGGACAACAACGTGCAGCTCTACATTGAGGATGGAGAGGTGTTTGAAGTGAACCTGAGTAGAGTGTAGGTCGCAGGTTCGACTCCTGTTTCCGGCACCAGTTGTGGAAAAGCCCCGGCCTTGGTCGGGGCTTTTTTTGTGCCCTGGTAGCGCCGGGCCATGCCCGGCGGAATGACGGCAACCGGTAGTGCCAGCCCATGGCTGGCAGCCAAGGATTTCCGAACCTCGCGACCCACTCGCTCCGCCGGCTTCCCTTCTGGGGAAAAATGACCGGGGCAGCGTCAACCTGAAATGATCAAGCGATGAAGCACTTCAGGGAGATAGTAAGAGGCCCGGGAGGGGCATTAAAGTAGCCCCCAATGAGAAGGGTGTTAACGTTCTCGAGAAGTCACTCGAAGATGGGTGAGGAGCCTGCGTCAACATTGGCGGCACATTCAAGGGGTTTATTGACCAATGAGTGATTTGATTGATCTGCTATTTGAAGGGGTTCCAAGGAATAGCTTGGATATCTTGGTCGAAAGGCTTTTGAGTGAATCGATCTTGAATTCGGTTGCCGCTAGTGAGAGTCCAGGTCTGGACCTGGATTCTTGGCGCGGTAGTGCGCTCGAAATACTTGAGGGCGCGGCGCCTAACTCTGGCTGCGTTAGTCTCAATGTCGATGGTGTGAAGATTGGAGGTGTGAGAATAGTAAATCCTTTGATCCGTGTTTTGATGTTTGACGGAAGCTTTGATGTTTTCCTTCATTTTCTGGATTCCGATCTCAAATGTGAATCCGTGGATGTGCTTGATGAGTTGCACCATGCCTCCATGGAAATTTCCAGAGTTGCGGATGTAGGTCACGTTTCTTGTGGCTATGATCCCGTTAGTGATCAAAAGACGCGCTTCTTCTTTGATGCCGAAAAGGGGCCAATTCGTGAGCTGTGGTGAGCAAGTGAAGGGTCAGAGGAGGGCTGGTAAGGCGCAACTGACCTATGTCATTACGTGCCAGGCCATTGCCGACGATCGTGTCGGTACAACAGCTTCGCTGGCGTGATGATGGACTCCTGGGGCGAGTCGGCGCAGAGCAGAGTTGGCGTTGGTTCTGCAGATCGTTCGCGGCCCTGCCTGCTCTCGCTGCGCTGCGCGTTGTCGCGGGCGACCAAGCCCTGGTGGGTTCTAGGTGAAGGCCTGCAATGATTTCGTTTGTTCTGACTGGTCTCCTGCTGTGATTGCGGAGGACACGCGATGAAGCGCGCGTTGAGTGCTTTCTGCGGGCCCTGCCTCGCTGCCGCAGGCGTTATTTTCCCAATATGCGCGTTTGCGGCTGGGCAGACCGTTGAGTACATCCATACGGATGCTCTGGGCTCGCCTGTGGCTGTGACGGACGCAGGTGGCTCTGTGGTCGAAAGAACGGACTACGCCTCGTATGGTGATGTGCTGAATGGTGCTGTCGAGGATGGTCCGGGGTACACCGGACATGTGAGCGACTCAGCTACCGGGCTGAGCTACATGCAGCAGCGGTACCTGGATCCTGAGCTTGGTATGTTCTTGTCCGTGGATCCTGTAACTGCGCATGACGGTCCGGTTAACCAGTTCCCGCCGGGTAAAGATATAGATCTGGTTCCAACGTCGGCGCCAAATCCTCGAAACCCGGAGTGGGTGCAAGTCCACAGTTCACATCCTCACGCGGGCGATCCGCGCGCAAATGCACATGGTCCCGACCCCAGTAGTGGTAAACGGATCGATACACCTCTCGCGGAATCGATGAGGAAGGGGGATGCCGGATTGAAAGATGGCTCGCTGAGGCATAGAGACAATCGACAGGATCGAGGTGGTCCATGAGTCAGTTTATCTTGTTCGAGCAGAATCCTGCCGCAGAGGGAACATGGCGTGATGAAATGGCGTCAGCGCGGAACAGTGACTTCCTGGCTGGGGTTGCCGACCTCTACTTCCCTGGGGCAGAACAGGTAGTCAGTTGCGCCGCAGTTGCTGGGGATGCCAGTGATCTGATCAACGACGTCTACCTGCGCATCAGATCCAACTCGGATGTGGAAGGCTCGCGTATCGCCCGGCTGGTGAAGCGTGCGTTCGAGATGAACATCGGGTTCGTGTTCTGGGCTGGATCGGACTACAGGGATCTGCCCGCCGTAGGATCCTATGCGGACTTTCTGCAGGCGCTGGCGGAGCAGGCTGAGCAACAGCCCGCTGACGTCTTCATGAAATGCATTCCGCATTGCGCCGGAAGTATCGGTTGATTTCGCTGGGCTGACCCTGTCAGCCGACGGTGCACCGTGAAAGAACCCAGGCAGTGCCGGGATTTTTCGTTCCATAGCCGCGGCGGTCAGGCCTTGATGGTGGCCATGTCGATCACGAAGCGGTACCGCACATCGTTCTTCGCCATCCATCGTCTCGGGGCTTCAGTCCATCGACGTGGCATCCAGTTGTGCGTGATGGGTTGGGCGCCTACTTGGAAGGCAGATGAGATGTGCAGGATCTCGCTCGGAGGCTGAGAGTGTCTATAAATGGCGTCTTGTACAGAAAGCTGGTTGAACTTGCGGAATCCCGCTTCTTGGCAACCTATGGGGATGTCGCCCCATTGATTGGTCTGAACATGGGCCGGGAAGAAGATCGTGAGGATATCGCCCGGCGACTGGGCGAAATTGTTCGCTTCGAGCATGCGAATGGGCGACCAATGTTGACTGCCTTGGTGGTTCACAAGGGCGGCGACAACAACCCCGGTGAAGGATTTTTTGCGGCAGCTGAAGGAATTGGAGCCTTTAGCGGCTCCAGACACCAGCTCAAAAGGCTCACCTTCTGGGTCAACCAAGTGACGCTAGTTCACAATCATTGGTCTGGAACCGCGTAGTGCTCGGCTGAAGTCAAAGTAGGTTGCGGACGATCCTCATCCAAACATCGCCTCGCATCCTGTCCAAACTTGGCCTTATGGCCACTTGCGGACGCTCCGCCCAATGTCATTTGCACTCACCAAGTGCATCGTTCTCACAGTTGAGCCCCTGCTTGCCTGCGGTCTGCCTTGTCTTGCGCCGTTGAGTGGAAGCTGATCATGAGACAATACATTACCCCAAGCCGCCTCCGCCGCCGGAGAGGTCAGACCTATGAGCGATCTAATCGATTTATTGGAGTCGCGCCTAGCCGATGGCTCCGATGTCTATATCGATTCTGGCGTGAATCCGAGCGAATATCTTGAAGAACTTGCAAATGACATCAGGCTGAATGCATGTGAGTCATTTGAACTGTCTGCGGTGGTAATGGCGCCAGGTATTCCGGGATTTGACGATGGTGAAGAGATCTCTGGGATGTGTGTTGCCAAGGAGGGTGGGCGCTGGCTGGTCTATCGGGCGAAGGAGGATCTGTTCTACGCTTTTTGGGGGCCAAGGCCCGAGCAGCTTGGAGCGCACGGCATTTTTGGAAGTCCGTTGTACTGCTGGTCAGCGTGACGGCGATGCGGGAGATCGGGTGATGCTTCGTGGGATGACTGTCCAGGAAAATTCAACGCCGCAAGGAAGTGGCGTGAGCACAGGAGAAGTCGCATGCAATGGAAGGTTCTAGGCTGTTCGGCAGCGCTTCTTGTATCTGCCTGCGCCCAGGCGCAAGCGCCGCATGCCGACTCGGATGAAGGCAGGGAGTTGCAGCTTCTTGCTCAAAGCTATGTGCGTGAACATCCTTCGGTCTCAGCTGCTGATGCAATCACGCGCCTGGCAATCCAAGGTGAGTTGGCCCCTCATTTCGAAGCATTGCGCGTCGAGTTCGCCGCGCGTCTTACTGAACTGTCGATCGAAGGCACGCCAGATCAGCATATTCTGGTGCAGCTCAAGGGGAACGGTCCTGTGGCCGGTCGCACGATCACGACCACGAGCGGATCAACCCGCGTGGTGTTCGATGTGGGCCACAAGTACACCCAAGACGAGTTCCTCGCCATCCTGTCCCGGTACAGACCACTTCTTTACAGCACTCTGCCAGGCATCACCGGGACGACTGCATTCCCGGGCGAGGAGCGGGTGCTGGTCGACATCGAGGGTGACGGTGCCCAAGTGGAGCGTTTGAAGCCTGCGGTCAGGAATCTTGAGCAAATGACTGGCCTCAAGATTGACGTCCGCCCTAACATGCCGGAGCAGGTCGCCAGCTACCTATGGAGTAGCGCGACTACGCATGCCTAAGGGATCTGAGGTGCTTCTCGCTCATAAGGAACCCCGGAATCAGAAGGTGATTCCAGTACCCCCACTTGGGTGGGCCTCGGGCGCTCGGCTCAATCAATAATTGAGGAAAGAGAGTGGATAGAATTCTTCGAGGTTTTCTCGGTGCGCAGTTGGGCGGTGTTGCATTGATGGGGGTGCTTTACTGCATTTCAGTGCGGACAGATAGACCCCATCCTTTAATGTCGTACTTGAAGATTTGGGTCGGATATACATTAACATTTGCAGTTTTCTCTTTGGTTGAGATGATAAGGCGACGGCGTCGGTAATTTGCTCCCGCAGCTTCCCTGGTGCTTGGATCCACGCCCCGTTGCTGACCTGGAAGCCTCAGCCGGTCATTCCTGTGCTGTGAATACACTCTCAGCTTCCGAGCGAGATCCTACACATCTCATCGATCACAAGCCCGCCCCTTGCTCTTACGACCCTTTTGAATCGGTGCGCGACGGTAATGGGGTGCAGAGACTTCTTAAGGGCCGCGCGAGAGGTGGGCGCGCATTCGTGGCGAGCGCAAAGACCAGCCCATTTTTGGGGGTGCAGATCGCTGCCCCTTGGTGTGATGTGATTGTCTTCAGGTGTGGCTGTTGATAGCGTATTGGCGGAGGAGCTCATGAGCGTAATTGATTTGTACTTGAGAAATGATGTATGGCGACGACTGCCGGATGGTATGTGTGTGCGGTACACCATCTTGACTCATACTGGCTCTGGCCTTCACGCAGTACAAAGTGCAGATTTTTTCTCTGATGATGATTCTGAGAATTTCTCAAATTTCTTTCGGCAGTACATTCAGCTTTTTCGCGAGCAGAGTCCGCTTGATCGGTGCGATTGGTTTGAGACGATTGAAGACGCAATTGTGTCGCATGATCAGGATTTTTTGGAGCCTGACGAAGGGGAATCCAGGTGAGGTGAGCAGCCGTCAGAACGTGAACCCTGAAAATGGGAGCGGTTCCGGCAATATCGCCGAGGACGAGCGGCGCGCGGGAAGTCATATCTACCACTGAGGGAAGTCGTGATGGCGAAAATCAAGAGGATGGAAGTTGATTTGGCGGCCGCACGCTCGAGCCTGGAGGGGATGTTGTGTGGTTCATATCTTGATTCATTTAGCGTAAGCAGCCTCAATGTAACGTTGAGGTTGATCAACGCCTCGGCCTGCCCTGGTAGATCGCTCTACGTGGATATGAGCTTCTTGTGCGCGGCCATTGTTCGTGATTGTGAAATTTCTTCCGCCAATGTAGAGAAGCTTGATTTCTATATGGGGAGGGCGGCATTTTTTCCCAAGGTTTATGAAAAGATTGGAGTTGAGATATCTGGTGTAGAGCTCGATATCGAAGGTCGGCTTGTTCTTTCTATGGGTGATTCAATCGTTGAATTGGTTGTCACGGACGAGGATATCGAGCTTGAGGGCTCTGTCTGGCATGTCGTGATGGAGGAAGTGACTGGTTCTGGGCCATCTTTGGGTGGCTCTATTTGCTGTGTTTCAACTGGCAACGCGGTCACGTTCATGTTCGGTGCCGGAATTTGACGATGGTGAAGAGATCACTGGGATGTGCGTTGCCAAGGAGGGACGGCGCTGGTTGGTCTATCGGGCGAAGGAGGATCGGTTCTATGTCTTTTGGGGGCCAAGGCCCGAGCAGCTTGGAGCGCACGGCATTTTTGGAAGTCCGTTGTACTGCTGGTCAGCGTGACGGCGGTGCGGGAGATCGGGTGATGCTTCGTGGGATGACTGTCCAGGAAAATTCAACGCCGCAAGGAAGTGGCGTGAGCACAGGAGAAGTCGCATGCAATGGAAGGTTCTAGGCTGTTCGGCAGCGCTTCTTGTATCTACCTGCGCCCTGGCGCAAGCGCCGCATGCCGACTCGGATGAAGGCAGGGAGCTGCAGCTTCTTGCTCAAAGCTATGTGCGTGAACATCCTTCGGTCTCAGTTGCTGATGCAATCACGCGCCTGGCAATCCAAGGTGAGTTGGCCCCTCATTTCGAAGCACTGCGCGTCGAGTTCGCCGCGCGTCTCACTGAACTGTCGATCGAAGGCGCGCCAGATCAGCATATTCTGGTGCAGCTCAAGGGGGACCGTCCTGTGGCCGGTCGCACGATTACGACCACGAGCGGATCAACCCGCGTGGTGTTCGATGTGGGCCACAAGTACACCCAAGACGAGTTCCTCCATCCTGTCCCGGTACAGATCACTTCTTTACAGCACTCTGCCAGGCATCACCGGGACGACTGCATTCCCGGGCGAGGAGCGGGTGCTGGTCGACATCGAGGGTGACGGTGCCCAAGTGGAGCGTTTGAAGCCTGCAATCAGGAATCTTGAGCAGATGACCGGCCTCAAGATTGACGTCCGCCCTAACATGCCGAGGCAGGGCACCAGCGAATTATGGAACAGCACGACTACCGCTTCCTCACCGATCTGCTCGAGAGCACGCTTCTCGGCGGGACCAAGGGCCTCACTCCGCATCAGCTGAATGCCTACTGGTCGGGTTCCATCAAGGTGCCCTTGGGTATCGAGCGCGACATCGACGCATACCTGTCGCAGCCCGAGCCAGAGGCGCTGAGTCGCGCCGCAGCCTGGATCGTGCGCAACCACGCAGTGTCGAGCCATGATCCGGGATTTCACCTGCGCATTGTTCGTTGGCTGTTCGAGCATGATCGGCTTGATCGATCAGAGTTGTTGGAGCTGCTGGCACTCACATCGACCCATTCGCTGGATGAAGCCGGGCGGCTCATTGCTTGGGAATCCGCGCACATGCTCGGCGAAGGGCGTCTGGAGGAGGGCTGGGAGCTGGTTATCCCGATGCTTCTGGCATACCCCATACCCAGCATATTCGTGGATTTCAACAACCGAGACCCCGATGGCCACCTGAGGCTCAACCTGACCGGCACAGTGGAAGACTTGGCCGCGCAGTCGCTGGTTCTCAAAGCGGGAATGCTTCTGTCTGTTTCAGACGGCGACCTCGCCGCCTGGATCACCGTCATCGAGCCGGGCCCCGAAGGAATATGGCGCGGGAAGATTGCGGCCGGCCCCCAGGGATAAACCACCCCGTAGCCACCCGAATACCACCCCCGTTGTTGCCGTGAATCCCCGCCTGCTACGCTGCGTCGGCACGCCGCGACGCGCGGCTACAGGGATCGTGGACCATGGCACCAGGGAATGCAGTGCGTCGTCTCGCCTTGCAGGCGGTCATCAGCTTCTCGGCGGCGCTGCCCCCGCTGGCATGGGCGGCGCCCGACGCTCCGCAGCCGGTGACCACGAACGCGGTCGACGCGACCAGCTTCGTAGGCCAGACGCGGTCGCTGGAGGCATCGCCCCGGCAGCCCGGTGCCGTGGATCTGCGCAAGGCGATGTTGCGCTGGTTGGTGGAAACGCCGGATTACCAGGTGACCATCTGTGACGTCATGGGGCTGCCGGATCTGCCGGATGAGCCCAAAGAGCCCGTCGTGCTCGGCCTGGATCTGCTGGTGCAGCAGAGCCTCGGCAATCTGGCGTACCAGATTGACCACGGCAGCGAGGGCGACGAACTCAGCCGGCAGGTCGCCGGCGTGGAAAGTGCGATCAAGGCGTACCAGGGCTTCGTGGCGGCCGACTCCACCTGGCAGTTCCCCGCGATGGACGTGCTGGCAGCCCAGCAGAAGGCCGGCACGCTGCGCACACATCTTGCGCCTGTGGTGAAGGCGGAGTGCGGCGACGGCGCGGCATCTTCGCCGCCGCCGTTCCTGGGCGGCGTGCTGCGTGCCACCAGTGTGGTATATCCCGTGCAGGTTGCCGACTGGAAGGCCGTTGGGGAGCGCCGCTATGACAGCGTCGGCGCAGGTGCTTCGGTCCGCTATCAGCAGGCTGGCAGGGAGCACGGCTGGATCGACGTGTACTTCTACCCGGTGGGCAGGCTGGAGCCGCACGAGCGCGCAGGCTTGGTGGAAAGTGAGCGGAGCGGCCTGCTGGAGGCCCGCAAAGGGGCGATGGCACGCAAGGACGACATGTCCCGTATCGATTCACTGCGCTTCACGGTTCCCGCGTTGGGCGAGGGTGGTCCAGACCATCTGGAAGCGAGCGCGATGGACTTCGGCTTCCATCGCGATGGCAAGCAGTACAGCTCGGTGATGATCCTGGCACTGGACCGCCTGTACGCCATCAAGCTGCGTTACAGCGTTGAGACATCCACGGCGAGCCGGAAGAAGGCGCGGCGCGAACTTGAGGAATTCGCCGGGGCGCTGCTGCCACAGCTGGATATTGTCAGTTCCGGAACCTGTGGTGACGTGTCCGCGGACGCTCGCGTGAGCCAGCGTCTGGGCTGTGTGGAAACTGATTCTGCGTTGCCCGTGGTGGGCGAGGGGCGCCGCGAGATGCGGTTCGAGTACGCCCCACCGCGCGACGCCGTGACGCATTAGAAGATGCCTTCGCATGCCCTCGGACGATCTTTTCGTACACCACCCCATCTGGAATCGGTTGCCGCATGGCGTCTGTGTCCGTTAGCGGCGCTGCAGAACCTGCGCCCCTGCCACTATGTTGTACAGAGTGCGGATTTCTTCGGCCATCAGGATCCTGCTGCCTTATGACCATTCAATATCGCGAGGGCTGCAACGGCAAGCTGGATTAGACACGGCAGAATGGTTGCTGAGCGCAAAATAACTGTCCTGCTGCCGTGGTTGTTGCTGTCTCTGCTCAGCCTCACTGCCTGCAAGCCCGATGCATCCTCACCCGCGACGGTGGCGCATGCAGAGAACGAGGGACAGCAGGCCCACCCAGCGCACGTGTCCGCTGCGGCGCCGCGTTTCGGGGCGGAGCTGGCTGGCCTGCCGCCCATCGCGTTGCAGCAGCGCTATGCCTGCAGTGGAGACGCCACCGCCTGCGATCAGAATGTTGTCGCCGCACGTTCACCCGATGAGGCCGAATGGCTCCTTGAGCGGGGCTATCCGGCGCCCGATCAGATGCAAGCGGCGAGGTCGTTCTCTACCGATCAGTTGAAGCGCGCGGCCGAGGACTCGAACCATCCCGTAGATCAGAGTCTGTATATCCAGGCCCTGCTGAGGGAGGGGCGGCACCGGGAGGCCTTGGCTGAGGCCATGGAAGGCTACGTCGATGCAGGCAATCTGTATGCGCTTCATCTGGCATCGGACATCTATCTGAAATCCGAAGCCTTGAAGAACCTGCCCGAGTCGATGGCCTACTACCGGCTGGCGGCACTATCGGGTGACCGCAAGGCGGAGGCAGACATGGCGCTGCGGTATCCGTGGGCGTCACCGCCGGAGATTGCCTACGCCGACCAGCGTGCAACGCACCTCAAGCAGCAGATGCAGCCGGATGGGCAGTGGCCCCGCCCCTGAAGGCGAGGGCGCTCCGAAACCCTACGGCACTATTGGCCAAACACGATCATCAGCAAACGGCCTGCCGAGTTATCCACCAGAATGACGGGCTCGCCATTCTGGTGGATCTCGAAGTACGTCGCCGAGCTGGCCATTTTGAATTCCAGCGGGCCAGCGGCGTTCTCCTGTTGCACCAGCAGGCGCATGTCCTCCTGCAGTTCAAGAAACTCCAGGTCGGAAAACTGCCGGTAAGTCGTCACCTCAAGCCGTGCATCAGGCAGAGACCTGTCCGCTACCACCACGCCCAGTACCACGATCAGCAGCGAGGTGGTCCATGCCAGCAGGGCCCTGGAAAAGCGGCGGCGCACTAGCTGCGTACGTGCAGGCAGGCGGTTATCTGCGCGGTCAGGGCCAGGCAGGCCATCATCATGCCCTCCATTGCGCGCTCGCCTACATATTCCTGGGCAGGGCCGTTCTGCCGGGTTCGCTCGGCCGCCAGCAGCATTTCCTGCACCACGGTCAGGCCGGCCAGCGCGCAGTCGGCGTCGGCCAGTTCCATGCGGCGCCCGGGCTGCAGGTCGCGTTCCGGCCACGGGCGGCCATCGGCGGCGGCGCCGGCCTGGATGCTGCGCAGGGTGGAAATGAAGGCGGTGGGGTCGGCGCCAGGTTCGCCCAGGCTCTCGGCGTTGGCCGGGTCGGGGCGGGCGTTGAGGTCAAGATATTCCGATGCGTGCATGGCAGTGCTCCGTGCAGGA
>PXOB01000568.1:0-14382 GCA_003012115.1 Trichothecium sympodiale
ACCACAGTGCGAGCGCGGCGGCACTGGTGGGCGGCGGCAATCCGCCCAGCCCGGGCGAGATATCACTGGCCCACCACGGCGTACTGTTCCTGGATGAATTCACCCTTAGGTTGTCAAGTTGAATGTCAACCTTCTTCCTGGCCACCCTCAGAGGTCACTGGTCGCAAAGCAGGCTGGGCCAGAATCTACTGCAACGCGGCGACTCTAACGATGATGGTGCTGTCATCGAACGTCAATTACTTGAAACTCAGTTTTGAAACCCTTGGTAATCCCAATCACATACTCCGGGTCGTAGATCACACACCATAGAAAAGCACATGCTGGGTATTTCCGATGGTGCTCAATCTCGATGATCAGTTCTTGTCCGACGCTTCGTAGGCCGATACAGGCGCTCGGCGACCACCAGGTGCCCCATATGACCGATCTCGTACGATCTTGTCCCGACCTTACCCGCCATATGGCGCATGCCGGCATCTGGACGCGCGCTCTCTGCAGACTGAGGTGGTTCAGCACCTTTGACCGCACTCTGCCGAATCTTTGGTAGCGCACTTGCTCTCGACTAAAGCACGCTCTACTGGATCGCGAGGACAGTTCCTTTCCTGACACTCCTCCCCATTGCCACTGGGAGCCAAGTCGATGAACTCCCCTAGCACATTACCCAAAAGAAAAGACTATCAACAGCTGGGAGTTTCCCTGCGCAAAGCAACCACTCCTCCCATATGAAATTACGTGAGAGACCGGCCGGCTCAGCGGACACTCCGCAGTGAATAGAAAAAATCCAACATAATATGGGGTCCGCGCAAGTAATTCACGAAAATCGCGCATATAGATTGCGACAAGCGGAATTTTCAGCCTTTCAACTTACATTCTGGTAAGCGCTGAGGACATCTACCGCCTGAACTGTGAGCAACGCAATCAGTAGCCAAGGCCGCAATCATTGACGACTGTGAGGATCTAGGGGCTAGCTGAAATCGCTTGACGGCTCCAAAATCACCTACCCCCACTGCCCACAGCCACTTGCCTTGCGAGCAACGTGATGGCGCAACCCAGGATGCACATGAACAACAATTCGCTGTACCACTACACAGACGCTTCGGCCGTGCAATCTATGCTTGTCCATCGAAAGCTCTGGCTTACGGACCTACGGTTCATGAATGACTCGACCGAGCTATTGCATGGCATAGAGTTCTTGATGAAAGCACTAAAGAACCAGCCTTACGGACTGTTCTACAACCTAATCTATGCAGAGCACGCAGTCGATTACTTAAATACTTCGTTGAACCTCTATCAGGATGCGACCCGCCTGCAGGACCCGGTGTTTTCCATGTCATTCAGCGAGAAGCACGATCTGCTGAGCCAGTGGCGAGGCTACGGAGGTTATGCGGTGAGGTTTGATCGTCAATGCCTAGAAGATGCCGGCATCAGCCTTCTTCCCTGCATATACGACACTCGATCAAAGCATGACCACTCTCTCGTCAACACGTCAGACGCAGGCGCGAAAATTTCGCGAGCAATGGGCGAACACGACGGCGCTCTAAGCTCGGGCTCTTTCGACGCGGTGGTTGATCTGATCAAGACAGCGGCACGATTCAAGCACAGCGGATTTGCGGAGGAGCAGGAGGTTCGGATGATCCTTCAACCGGATGACAGCAAGATCAAGTATCGGCCCAGAGGCGGGATGCTGATCCCTTACATCGAGGTAGACATCCCAGAAGGGGCAATCACGGGAGTGCAGATCGGACCGATCCGCGACCAGGCTCTTGCTACGCTTTCAATGGAGATGTTCGCTAGGTCTGTGGAGAGAGCCCATCGAAGCAACGGAGGTAGCATCGAATGGGACATCGCTGTGACGAAGTCGGAGACCCCCTATCGAGACTGATGGCAGACAAAGGGCTTAGCTCCCGCCCTGAGCTGAGTCCGGCTTAGTCTCGTCAGCCGGCCATCCTCCGTACCCCGCTCTGCAAGTGCTTGCACCGCCACCCAGACGGCAGGCGATCAATACATGCGCGCGCTGCCTTCTTACACATGTGCTCATGACAGTCAATACTTTTCGTCCTGCGTCAACGCAACCCGCAAGCCCCAACCCTTAAGCTCGCAGTCGTAGATCCTGACGATCTCCCCGTCTTTGACGTCAGCCAGAAAGCTGAATTCGAATGGATCGATCTCAGTCTGAGTTTCACCCTCAACTGTGTGGAAAGGGATGGCTACTTTGTCCTCGCTATCCCACATGGCTGATTCCCAGTCGGGGTGGCTGAAGCTGAGTTCCACTCTAAGATGGCATTCGGCGAATCCGATATACCTATCCTGCCCTTCTCCTATCTGGTAAAGAGCAGAAACCTCGATACTGACCACTTCCAAGACCTGAAGAACTTCCGCGTCGGCATCATCTATGTCATAGACGTCAATTGAGCATTCCTCAATTTCCGCCTTCAATGGATGCAGGAAGAGCGCGGGATTGTCATCGAAGACTTGAATGACCGCTTCGCTCTCAGGCATCACCCCAAGCGCGCGAAGCAGCTTTGGCATAGATGTGACGCGAGTGATGTGCTCTGCCTTTTCACACGCAGTAGAGAAGTCACCATCCTGAGACCAGACGATCAACGGCCTCTTAGCGCTCACCCCTTTTGAGATGACGGCAAAGATGAACGCATCGGGAAATTGGTCCTTCTTTGTGCTGGCACTGAACAGCCCAGTTCCGTGCGTGTACTGATCAAGGATATGCGTAGGCTTTACGCTGTTGATGCTTCGAACATGTGCATCGAACCGTTCCGCCAGGTCTTGAGACACCGCGCGCATATGATGCTCAAAGAGACTCTTCCTAAGCGCTTCACGATCGAACTCAGGAACCTTTAGCTTCAGGTAGCGCTGGGCCGCATGCTGTAAGTCTGGCTTGGTCAAGGGCTCCAATGCAGCGATGTCGTTGTTTCTGAAACGCTTTGCAATTTCCATGATTGTCAAGTCAGTCGTCACGAGAATGACTAGATCATGCTTGACCAGTTCGGCAAGTGTGGAAGCCTCCGCCTTGCCGAAGCCCTGGCCCCATGTGATCCACACATTTGCATCTACGAATACGTACTGACCTAGTGAAAGTTCCATCTCGCTAGCTGCCTGCGCTGATACTCGCCTTTTACACTCTTTATCTAAGCCGTTCCAGTACCCACGGCCAACAAGATCGGCCTCGATCCTAGGAGGCATCCCCCCAACATCCCTGTCACTGCTGCAGGTGATGGCCAAGGGACCACCCCGCATGATCAACGACGTGCGGGATGTAATTGACTCGAAAGAGTTCGACAACCAACAGATCTCATCACAGCACCGACGGTCGCCCACAGCCCCCGGCACGCCGGCGCAGCGTTGCCCTGGAGCTGTAGCGCCCAACTGTAGACTCGTCGGATGGCCTACTGGGCAGCAGCTGCAGTAGCTCGATCCAATCCTGCTGCAACAGTCAGGCTCAGAGGTCATCTATGTCAGCAACAGCCGCGAGCCATTGATCCATCGCCAATGCGATTCGATCGATGCCAAATCCATTGCATTCAATCCGCCGGCTCGTTGCCCATTTGGGAAGACAGCCCACAGCATCCGCTATATGCCAAGAAAGTTGCACCTTCATGCACGTTCCGGCATATGGCAAACTGTACGCAGTTCTCTCAGCATTCAGAGCATATGATCACGCGTGGTCACTACATTGGCGAAATCGTTGACGAATTTTCCGCAATAGCCTCGCAAGTGAAGATGCGCAGCCGGCTAGGGATGATCGATCTAACCGTGTTTTGCGAGAACTTTTTCAGAGATCTTCTCAACTGCCTGCTGCACGTGCGGCTCAGGAATCTCAACGAGGATCGTTCGAACGAACCCGGCCTTGATCTTGGTGATCCTGCCAAGGCGCTGGCCATCCAAGTGACGTGCACCGCTACGGCACAGAAAATAAACGGAACCCTCTCCAAGATAACTATGGAGCAGAAGCAGACATACAAGAATTTTGTGGTCCTTTGCATTTCCGGTCGGCAGCAGAGCTATAGCCTTAACGAAGAACTCTCAACAGAGCTTGGCTTCACTACCGACGACATCTGGGACATGAACTCGCTTGCCAGAAAGGCCGTCGACCTAGAGATCGATGAACTGCAGAGTCTTCATAGGCTAATGATGGCAAACGTCCGCAAGGTCAGGCTCGAGCTTGAGGTGCCCGATGAGAAGGGCGTTTACCCGACGAATGGATACGACAAATGGGAGGGCCGCATCAAACCCAGCATTGGCGACGGCAATGCCTTTGCCACGTTCTGCACTGCGAAGTATGATCTTAGCGATGGTCAGATTGATCCGGCGAAGATCCACGGAGCTCTGATGATACTTGGTAAGCAACTGCGCGGCCTGCCTCGCGTCACGCGTGAATTCCTTGCAGAGCTATTGGAACGCCGCAATCTGGAGCCTTCCGGGCGATTCCCGGACGGATATGCGCATCTACTCTACGGTACGGTGAAACGCGAATTCCACGGGGATGTCCAGGGGGAGCTGGAAATTCTGGAGCATTTCGGCTTGGTCACTGTCAGGGCCGAGGATACGAGTGCGAACGGAGCGGCTGAGATTGGAATTTTACTCAGCACCGAGAACGAAGACTTGGCACATACCTTCTTAAGCTTCGTTGAGTCTAAGGGCCTCAGCCTTCGCCGCGTGATAGGAGAAGGAGATTTGTCTGCCTTCTAGCCGACGCGTCTTCGGCCACTGATGCTAGAAGTGCCAACTGGGCCGTCCCAGGAGGAGCTTCAAGCATCAACGTCGAATCGCGACCACGTTAGGCGACTGGTCGAGCGCGCAGTTGTCCACGCTGGGCTTCTCGGTCGATCTCGCAATCGTGGAGTCGCTGTTCAAGCTCAACCGTGCATGGGTTACTCGCGGACACTCTAGGCATTGAATGTCCGCTCATGGCCGTACGCCCTCGGTAGCCGTCGATCCCAGGCGAACATTAGAATAGCTTCATAGACTTATACTCGGCGTGCGAAAGCCGCCTCTTTGCAAGCTACGTCAATGACTGCACCGATGCTAGGGGGATCAGGACAGTGCATATTAAGTTCGTTGAGATTTCCAATTTCCGGAAGCTTCTTTCGATCCGAGCCGACCTTGCCGTAGCGACGACGTTGTTCGTCGGAGCAAACAACAGCGGCAAGACCTCTGCGATGCTTGCTCTGCGGCGTTTCCTGTCGCCACGGCGCTGCCCCTTCGAGATGCACGACTTTACTCTCTGCCACTGGCCCACGGTGATTGAGATTGGAAAGAGCTGGATCAAGGCGCGTGACAAAGAAGAAGTTGTCGATCTCGCTATCGAACCTTGGGTATCAGTCCTCCCGACGCTTGACCTTTGGCTGCACGTCGAGCCTGGGGAAATGCATCATGTGCGAGACCTGATTCCAACGCTTGATTGGGAAGGTGGCAGCCTCGGTGTCCGTCTTCGTTATGAACCGAAGGACTTGAAGCTCCTCTACAAGGATTTCATGGGAGCGGTTGGCGATGCTGAGACAATGCGGACAGCTGCAATTGCCGCCGTGGCAGCCGAGCACCCAGACGCCGATCCACCGCCGGCACCACCCAAGCTGACGATCTGGCCAGAGAGTCTCGTCGACTTCCTCAGTAGGCGCCTGTCGACGTACTTCGCGATTCAGGCATATTCGCTAGATCCAGCCAAACTCGCGGAGCCGAGCAAGTTTCAGGCCCAGCCCCAGGTTCTGCCTCCAACGTCGCTCCCGATCGGAAGCGATGTCTTCGCCGGCCTCATTCGCGTGCACGACATTCCCGCGCAGCGTGGATTTGGGGAGGAGCAACCATCCCAGGAGGACGAGGATTCACCAGCCGCCGTCGCGGGAAGTCGCCTATCAGACCAGCTGAAGAGCTATTACGCCAAACATCTCGACCCAACGAAAGGACCCGACCCCAAAGATCTTGGCGCACTGCAGGCGATCGAAGCCGCGCAGGATGCATTCGACAAGCGCCTCACCGAGAGCTTCAGGGCCGCTTTCACTGAGGTCGAAGGGATGGGCTATCCCGGCGTTACCGATCCTAGGCCAAGGGTGTCGACTCGCTTAAAGGCGATCGACGGCCTCAATCACAGTGCCGCCGTGACCTTTGAGGTCGACGTGATCTCGGACGACGGCGGAATGACGCCGCTCCTGCGCCTACCCGAAGCAAACAACGGCCTGGGATATCAGAACCTCATCTCAATGATATTTCGCCTGATGAGCTTCCGCGACGCGTGGATGCGCGTCGGTAAGGCCTCGAAGGCGATATCAGCGGCCCACATCGAGCCACTGCACCTCGTCTTGGTCGAGGAGCCCGAGGCACACCTGCACGCTCAGGTCCAGCAAGTCTTCATCAAGAAGGCCTATTCTGTGCTTCGCACGCATGAGGACCTCGGGAATAGTTCGAGATTGCGCACCCAGCTCGTGGTTAGTACCCATTCTAGTCATGTCGCGCACGAGACGTCTTTCTCTTGCCTTCGATACTTTCGCCGACTACCGGCTGGCATGGCCGCGAATGTACCGGTGTCAACCGTGATCAACATGTCAGAAGTTTTTGGGGCCGATGGCGAGACGGAGCGGTTCGTTACCCGATACCTGCGCGCGCAACACGCCGACCTGTTCTTTGCTGATGCCGCCATCCTAGTGGAAGGTCCAGCAGAACGAATGCTGGTCCCAAATTTCATCCGGGCCCACTATGACGAGCTCAATCAGTGCTACGTGACCTTGCTTGAAATCGGGGGGAGCCATGCTCACAAGCTAAGGCCATTGATCGAGCATCTAGGCCTTCTGACGCTCGTCATCACAGACTTGGACACCTTAACGGGAACTGGTGGCACTTCAACTCAGCCCGCAAAGGGGGCAGGTCAAAAGACCAACAACGCCACGTTAAAAACATGGATTCCGGCGACGGATGATGTTGACACCCTAATCGACGCTGATGACAAGTCGAAAACTCAGCACTTCGATGGCGATCTGCTTTTTGCAGTCCGCGTCGCCTATCAGATGCCTGTGGTGACGGCCCCAGCCGGGGGCGCGAAGCAGGAAATCGCATTTCCGTACACCTTTGAAGATGCGCTTGCATTCGAAAATATTGCATTCTTCGCTGAGCTGGCGGGAACCGGGCTGGTGCGGAAATTTCGGGAGGCCATCAAGGCCGGCGGCGGCGCAGCTGCAATTGGCAACCGCATGTATCAGGCGTTGAAGGTTGGCAAGAAGTCAGAATTTGCCCTCGACGTACTTGAGGCTAAAGGGTTCGATACCCTAGTTGTGCCACGCTACATCGCCGAAGGCTTGGAGTGGCTACTGGCTCAGCTAAAGAAGAAGCAGGCTGAGATTTTGCCTGACACCAAGCCTTCCGAACCGAGTCCACCGCAGCCCGAGCAGGCCTCACGATGAGCGCTACTGACGACCTCCAAGACGCAGAGGCCGATGAGTTGATTATCAGCTGCCTGGACCTCACCAAGCCGCGCAGCTTCTTTCTCTATGCTGGCGCGGGATCGGGTAAGACGCGCTCGCTCGTCGAGGCTATTCGAACAGTTTGTGAGAGGCAAGGTCGTGATCTTTCGTTAAGTGGTCAGAGAATTGGTGTGATCACCTACACGAATGCGGCCTGCGACGAAATCAAGCAACGCCTGGAGTTTGATCCCCGTGTAGAGGTGTCTACGATCCACGCCTTCGCTTGGTCTCTGATCTCTGGATACGACAACGATATCCGAGAATGGGTGGCCAATCGGCTACTTCAGGACATCGCAGAGTTGGAGGAAGCGCAGGCGAAAGGGCGGGCGACAAGCAAGGCCGCAATCGACCGCGCTCGCTCAATAGAGAGCAAGCGGCGCCGATACGACAACCTAAACTCAATCCTTCGCTTCATCTACAGCCCAACGGGGGATAACAGGACGCGCGACTCTCTCAATCACTCCGAGGTGATCGCGATGACGGCAGATTTTCTTTCCCGAAAGCCTGGTCTGCGTCGCCTTCTCGTCACAGCGTTCCCAGTGCTGTTGATCGACGAGAGTCAAGATACAAACCGTCAGCTCATGGATGCGCTCCTTGCAGTTGAGGCGCATCATCGAGCAAGTTTCTGCCTCGGCCTCTTCGGTGACACGATGCAAAGGATCTACGCCGACGGAAAAGAGCGTTTAGCTGAGGCTATTCCAGAGCATTGGGCTCGGCCGCGAAAGATCATGAACCACCGCTGCCCAGCAAGGGTTGTGGAGCTGATTAATCGCGTCCGACAAGAAGTTGACGACGAGAAACAGACCGTACGTAGAGATGCCGCAGAGGGCACAGTGCGCCTCTTCATTGCGAACCAAGAGGCGGACAAGCCAGCTACCGAAGCGGCTGCGGCCGGACGGATGCGGGAGATCACCGGTGACGACGGCTGGTCCTCCTCTGATGCCATAAAGATGCTGGCGCTTGAGCACCTGATGTCCGCTCGTCGCTTCGGCTTCGAACGGTTCTTCAGTCCGCTGTATCCCGTCGAACGAATCAGGACAAGCCTCCTGCAGGGCACAGGGGCCGGAATCGGCTTCTTTACTCGTGAGGTTCTGCCACTCCTCGCAGCTCTTCGGGCATCGGACCGCTTCGCGGTTGCGTCGATCGTGCGCAAGACGTCGCCCCTACTTGAACGCCAGGTCCTTCAGGACGCTAATAAAGATCAGGCAGCAGTGCTCGCTGGCGCAAAAACTGCGTGCGATGGATTACTGGACTTGGCATCGAGCGACCCGGCGCCTACGGCTAGGCAAGTGCTGCGCTATATCGCCGAGAAGCGCCTTTTCACGATCCCAGATGTTCTAGCACCCTTTGTGGCACCGGACGTACCGGTCGAAGGGGCGGATGCAGCCGCCGAGGGCGAGGACCAGGACGAGGAAGATTTGAGCCTCAAGACGGAGCTCGGTGGCTGGCGGCTGGCGCTGGAGGCAACGCTGGACGAAATCGAGCGCTACAACAGTTACTTTCAAGGCACTTCCAGCTTCGACACGCACCAGGGAGTCAAGGGGCTGGAATTCCCACGAGTTATGGTGATCGTAAGCGACGATGAGGCTCGTGGCTTCATGTTTGCCTACGAGAAGCTGTTTGGCGAAAAGGATCAAAGCGAGACCGATCTAAAGAATGCGGCTGCCGGCAAGGAAACGTCGATTGATCGGACACGTCGGCTCTTCTATGTCACCTGTAGTCGAGCCGAGAAGAGTCTGGCGGTAGTCTATTACGCGGAGTCTGTTGAGATCGCACAAGCGGCAGCCCTGAGACAGGGGTGGTTTGCCAGAGGAGAGATCGAGATCGTCACCTAGTAGGTGATGCACGCATTCCAAATGCTTGATCCGAATCGCCGGCCCGAAGAGCGAGATCTTCGAGGAATGGTCTATTGAGAACCGCCCCTGCGATACTTCTTCTTCGTCGTCCGCCGCTGACCCCTAGCAGGTTGCCAAAGGAGAGTCATCTGGACTCGACTGCGACTGCTTGGATCAGTCAAGAACTTGTGCCAACATCCGTTCCGCGGACACGGAGAGTCATCAGTGCAACGAATATTTGAGATCTACCACAACAACGAGGTCGTTCGCCTAGTTGATCAAAGGGCCGTCGATGCATGGGATAATACGTTCACCGTAATCGTAGGTGAGAACGGCGTCGGAAAAAGCCGACTGCTGTCAGAGATTGCGCGATCACGTGTCAGTGACCTTCAACGCCTCTTTGGTTCCGGTCGCTTTAGCAATTCCACGCAACCCATGGTCATCGCAGCGTCAACTAGTCCGTTCGACAAGTTCCCCGCGCCACCGAGGCGACCTGCGAAGGCACAGAAGAACTATAGGTACGTGGGAATGCGTGGCGAGGGCATATACGGCGCATCATCCGCTGTTTCACTTCTTTCCTCAGCAGCTCGCGGGTTGCTTTCGAAGCTGGCAGAAGCTCCACCCAGCTTGAACCTTCTTGGTGTCTTGGACTCGCTGTCCTTTTTTCCAGTCTTCAACTTTGTCCTGAAGCCACAGTTCCAGCGCTCGAAGGCGGATTCCCAGTCGGATCGCTCCTCGCACAAAGGTATGAGGACGTCCTTCAGGCAAGGAGCCTACATATACACAATTGATGATCGTCTCGCAGCGATCATCGACAGCACCGATAGCTTACCAGGAGTATTGCAAGACCTCGCAATTGCTTCCGACTTCATGGACTCGCCAGGGGCGCTGCGCTTGACCGTGGATTTCAGCAATAGCACCGCAAGCATTGGCCGCACTCCTGTGAAGTCGAAGGATCTGGCAGCCATACTGAGGTTGTTTGATGAGAATCTTGTCAGGCTAATGGATGTCGAGGTTGAAAAGTATGGGCACGGGGTTTTTAGCCTTAAGCGTGCAAGCTCTGGCGAACAATGCCTACTCGTTTTAATGCTCGGCGTGGCAGGCCATATTCAGGATCACTCCCTGGTTCTTATAGATGAGCCTGAGATTAGCCTGCACCCAGAATGGCAAGAGCGATTTATTGAGCTTCTGCAGGCGGCATTCTCACGTTACAAAGGTTGCCAGTTTGTAATTGCCACGCACTCCCCGCAGATCATTGCGCGCCTGACCGGCAACGGATCTTTTATCTGGCATTTGCGCAAGAGGAAGCTATATCCTGCGTCGCAATTCGAGGGTCGATCTGCGGACTATCAACTGGCTGAGCTCTTTGACGCGCCTGGAATGATGAACGAGTATGTTTCCAGGCTCTGTTTCAACATCATTGCACAGGTTCGCGCCGGCCGGCCGATCACCAATGAGTTGAAGCATGAGATCGATTGGCTTTTCAAGGCACGAGCGAAGATGGACTCTACCGATAAGCTGAGAGCTCTGATCAACTCAGTAGGAGAGCTCGTCCGCCAGGGGCAGCCATGATTGACTTGCCAATAGTCTTCAGCGCAGAGGCCAGCGTTAGAATCGCGGAAGTAAAAGCACATGATGACTATGGCCACAGGAAATGGTCCGACGATATTCTCGAGCTAGTTCGCTGCGAGGTACGTGATCACTATAGGCGCGTCCAGCATCTGACATGTGTGTACTGTCTGAATCCAGTCTCAGTCCGATCCGCCGCAGGAGCACCTGTCGAGCACATCGCACCGAAGTCTATGTATCTCAGCTACATGTTTGAGCCACTTAACCTATGCGTATGTTGTCCTGACTGCAATGAGTACAAGAGAAATAGAGAGGTCCATACCGATCCGCCAATCATTGGCCGCGTGCCGGCGGCATACCCTAATGAATCGGATAAATTCCGGATCGTTCACCCTCATTTTGACAAGTACTCTGAGCATATTCGGCGCGCCGGAATTCTCTACATTCCCCTGAATGCCAAGGGCAGCTACACCTTTTATGTCTGTCATCTCGCTCGCTACGTAGAGGAGTTGGGCATAAGCGAGGAGTTATTCAATGATTTGGCTGCTGTCATGCAGCGGCACCAATTTCACGCCAGGTAGCAGTAGACCTTTAGTAGGTCGTGGCGCGTCCGGGATTGGCCTCTAGCTAACCAGCAATCTGCTTGACGAGATCAATGACGTATCAACAGCGACCACATAGGCCGGCCATGACCCATTAGCGTAAAAATCACTCTTGGCGCCCATCATCTATCGAGCCGATTGTTAGATGAACAGTACTGATCGGACCTTCTGGCCAAGCTGGAGTCGTCGCGTCGAGGAAATCCTCATCGCCGCCACCGCTACCTCCAGGGTTGCCGACTGAGGCGCCGTATGCAGGCTCCGCTATGGAGCTTGAGCTATACGCTGGGAACGTGTCTGAGATGAAGCTCACAACATTGTCGTTGCCACGAGCTACACCGAACCTCTTCGTGATCGGACGCGCACCCGTCACACGAAGCAGTTCGTCCACAGTGAACGACCAATCGTCCGCCCCCCCTCTAACAGCCTGCCGACCGCACAGAGGTTGGCCTGTCGCCATTGCCCCCAAATACGCAGCCAACGAGATTGGCGAATGAAACCAAGGAGCGATAGTTTGCGTCAGCTCATGTCGCCATTGGGGCGGAGAGCTAGTGAGGTCCAGTCCACCATACTCGCTTGTTTGCTGCGGGAAGCCGATCGATGGCGTTCGGCCGAGTTCACGGACGCGCGTGTCATATGCGCCATCAACGAACTTGAAGGTAGGGAGCCAGGCGAGCAACTCGTGTTGGACCCATTCCTGTCCGGTTGGTTTCACCGCACCGCCTTTAAGCATCTTCGCCTGTACCAAGACCGCGCGGCGATCGTCGACATTCTTGGAGCGATCGACATGGTCAATAACAATCAGTAGGTCCGCCAGCTCACATTGGCGAGGGCTCTTTCCTAATAGAAAATTGGGGTGCGGAATCGGCTCAAACTTAACCTGTGGACTAGAATGACAGAAGACCGAACGCAAATCGATGCGGTAGCCATGAGCTTTGATGATTGGCGACCAAGCAGTGGCGATCTCGTCGAATCCATCGAGTGTCATCGTACGCACGGCGCTGACTTCGCCACGAGGCTTGCCGGTACGCGCCCCACCATGGGCAAGGACCTTCGCGATCACAGGTTCCGCAGCGCGGGACAGATCTTCTGCTAGTGATGACGGGAGCATTGACTTCCTGCTGATGAAGAGAGGAGGAACGGTACTGTGGCAATCCTTGTCGTTACGAATTTGCTGATGGCGCCGATGAGCTCACTCCGCCGCCAACCGCCGAGCTGCGCCTTATTTCACAGTCTCTACCGACTGGCACCCAAAATCTAGTAGAGTCACTGACGCGGCGAGCTCAAACTCTAGCTGACTGCCTTCCACCCACGCGAGTGCAACTTCTGCGCTCCCATCCTCTCGCCACGTTCAACGCGGGCGGCACGCAGTCATGGCGATTTCATCAATGAACGGAACTGACCTAAAAGTACTCGTAGTGTCTGCCTTTATTGCGGCTTTCTCAATTTGCTTCGTAGCGTGGGCTTACTGGCTAGCTGCGCGAAAGCGTGCGCGCCGAAATCTTGAGTCGCCGGACTAAATCCCACACGTTCATTCGTACCTTACAGAAGCTGAGCTTGATCAATTCAGCGCTTAACAGAATTTCATGCTCAGCCGCATCTCCGGCGCGGACCGTGCTGATCTCTAGCATTCTTTGGCAAGGCAACCTGTTCTCCATCCTTATGGTACGAACGGGTTCTACCCCGATATCGCGGACGGTTGTAAAGGAGCTACAACCATCTGGCCCCGCTCAGCGACGCATTGATTGCAAGCCCGAGCGCATTGGGGCCTCCTGAGTTGTGCAGCCCCGCGAGGGCCTGTCCAGGCAAGCAGTGCCCTCGAGCCAGTCCGGAGAATCGACAAGGACCAGGCACCCTCGAAGGCGTACGGACCTGCCAGGTCATTCACCTCCAAACCAAGCTCGCCGAGACTGATCTTCGTTGGTTCCGCCAGCTGCAGCCAGCCAGTTCATCCAGGTTGGATTCGCGATCCTGTGCAGTTCCAGTCATCGCGCCCGCCGTCCACGACCGGCGCCAAGCACGGTAGCTCGTCGAATCTCAAAGACGAATTCGGGAGCATTGGCGTACTTCAGCGCGTGATCCCATAGAGGATTGGTCCGGTCCTGAAGATTGCTCGCCAGCGCCTTGATCTCCGCCGGCGCATCGTCCCGAAAGAACCCGGTACTGCCGCGATTACGGTCATAGCTCACTCCCCTGACCTCGAATTCCACTGCGACAACCCCGGCAGCCTGCTGCTCCTGGATATCCGTATGTGCGGCCTCCCATGTGAGAGCTCGGGTGATCGCGAGGTACCCGTGTTCGTCAAACCGACCATTGAACGTGAAATCTGATTTGGGAGGGTACTTTGGAAGGCGCTTTCGCTGATACAACCCACCCACCACGAACCGAAAGTGGAGGCTATCCGCAGACTGCTGGTAACGGCAGAAGTCCACCGGATCAACCCAATGACCACGAGACTCGGGCAAGTGTCTTTTGACAAAGAGGACAGCGAGTGCTTCCTCAGAGCTTGCGTAATCCCGGTACCTGGCAAGCAGCTTTTCATCCATCGATCTGGTCATACTTGGAGCTCCCTTCTCCTGTTACCAACGCACCTCAATGTCTTGGCAAGACAGACGCTGTTACCTGTGGCTGGTTTACATGAGAGGGATCTTAGGGCGACCAGACATCGCCTACAACTGGAAGACCTGGCCGGACAGTACGCACCGACTTCTCCACGGCGTGGTCTAGACCAACGCGGTTAGAAAAGCAGTCACTTGCCTGCTCCTGAAGAGGCCGCGTTGCTGTGAAGGGAGCCCCGGCAAACACCGGGGCTCCTCACACTTACTTTTCCTGCAGGAAGGTCAACAGATCCTGGTTGACCTTGTCCTTGTGCGTGTCGGTCAGGCCGTGCGGCGCACCCGGGTACACGATCAGCCG
>PXOB01000589.1:0-26328 GCA_003012115.1 Trichothecium sympodiale
GGGGATACCTCACGCTATGCGATTCCCGAACGGGTTCGCTTCGTGGATGCGATCGAGCGCACCAGCGTGGGCAAGATCAACAAGAAGAAGCTGCGCAGCCTGCATGGAACGAGTGCGGAAACGGGTGCCCGCTGAGCGCCAGCGCATCGCAGGCATTCAAACCATCAACGGCAGCTGCGGTTGAGCGTGCTGGCCAACTGGCTGCGTGCCTCATCCACCGCCTCGCTCAGCACGCCCTGCGCGGAGGCTTCCGAGCCGATCCAGTTCATCTCCGCCGCCTGGCCGCGCACCACGAACGCGGGCTGGCCGCCCGTCTGTACGCTGAAGGCGGCCACGCCCATGCGCGAAGCGTTCTGGCCGCCCAGGTACAGCTTCTGGATCGTGACGGTGACCGCAGGCGCATCAGGGGCCGTCGACCACCCGAGCACCTGCAGCGCCTCGCGGATGCTGGTAGTGATGTCGCTGAAACTGAAGGCGTTGCCACCCAGCATCCCGGCCTCTTTCGAGGAACGCGCATCGACCACCTGCGCCAGCCGAAACGGGCAGGCCAGGCGCTGGGTGGTGGCCGTGGAGACGTGCCGGATGTCGGCACGATCCAGCCGCGTTGCGCAGCCGCCCAGCAGCGCGATCACTACCAGCGCTGCCGGCACGCGCAGCTTCATGGCGTGGTCGATGGCGTGCTGGCGCTTTCCTTCGGGCGGTACTGTTCCCAGAAGGTGCTGCGCGGTGCTGTGGGCGCAGGTGCTACTGGCGCTGCGCGCTGTACGGCCTGCGGCGCCACGGCTACCTGCACCGGCGCTACTGTGGCCGGCACGGCCTGTGGAACGTCCGGTACAGCCGGAGCCGCCTGCACGACATCCACCGGCGCGGCATCCAGTTCCGCTGCGGCCACCACCCCGGCATCGGTCGTTGCAGCAGTGGTGGCTGCCACCGGTGTGTGCGCGGCCGGCTGGTAGGCCGGCGCGGGACCGGGCCTCACCGTCTGGTAAGCAGTCAGGTTCTGCATCTGCCTGTTGCCGGCGCGCACCCAGATCGCATCGGCATTACGGCGTTCCACCCGGCCCGGAACATTGCGGCCGGCGATCTCGGTGCGTCCCTTCACCTTCTGCGCCCACTGCTGGCGGCCTTCGGCAGAGAAGTCGTACAGCAGGATCGCCACGGCCTGGTCTACCGATTGATCCATCAACTGGCGCAGGCGCTCGGCGCCCAGCCCGGTCCAGGGGCCGGTCTGCATCGGCACCGCATTGGAAAGCGTGGTGCGGAAGGTGTACGGGCGGGTGAACGCGATCTTGCGCTTGACCGCGCCACGGCGGGCTTCGCGGTCTTCCAGGGTGACCTGCAGGGTCACGTACATCGCACTCATGGTCTGATCCAGCGCATAGCGCGGCCGGATCACCAGGGCGCGCGGCGGCATGGCCTGCAGATCAGCGCGCCCCTCCCACGGCAGGTTGGAAATGCTCACGACCGGGCGTGTGGCGATGCCCGAATCCGGCAGCCCGGCCTGCAAGGCGGACGCCAAGCGCTGCTGGAAATCGTAGTCGACCATCATGTTGCGCAGGGGCAGCACCACGTTCTCGCCCTTCTTGCTTTCCGAGTTCTCGATCATCGAGCCGAGCAGCGCACCGACCACACCAAACTGGCCTGCCAGGCCGGCCGAATATTCCGGTACGTCCACCGCAATCTCGTGCTGGGTCAGCAGGATCTCCACCGGCAGCTGGTCGCCCAGCGGCATGGGCAGTTCGGCATCCTTGGCCAACGCAGGCGCACTCAGAACGCTCAGCCCGAGGGCCAAGCACAGTCGCTTCAACATGATCATCCCCTGATTCAGAACCGGCCACGGCCGGCTGCGCGCCCGGATGGGCGGCCCCGGCGCCATGTTTATCCCAAGGCTGTGGGGTTGTAAATATGCCCTGGCAGGGTCCGCAGCCCAGGCGACATACGCAGACGGTCCGCCTCCTTCGCAGGGGGCGGACCGTCATGGTCGACATCGGTCGTTGCGGGTGGGGGTTACCAGGCGTACTTCACGCCCAGCTGGCCGCCCACGCTGCGGAAGCCGTAGTCACCGCGCTGGGTGCTCAGCTCGCCCCAGCCGGTCAGGTTCGGCGACAGCTGAAGTTGCGCACCCACCTTGGCCTCGTACACGTTCTTGGGCACGATGCCCTGAAGGCGCTGCTCACCCATCCACACCGCGTTGGCATCGCTGCCGTTGCGGATCCAGTTCACCGCCACGAACGGCTGCACGCGGTTGCCACTGGCAGCCGTCGAATGGCCGTACAGGCGGGCGCCGACGCGGGTCTGCAGGCCGCCTGCTTCCGCGGTCTTCACCACGGTGCCGTTCACTTCCTGGTGCTGGCCGCCGTCCATGCGGTAGTCGGTCCAGATGGCCTGCACCTGCGGTTCCAGGTAAAGCGCGCTGGTTTCGTTCTGGTGCAGGCGCAGCGCATAACCCGCTTCCACCGAGGCCGACAGCGAGCGCGAGCGGTACTGCTCTCGGGCCAGGGCATCGCCCTGCACGCGGTTCTTGAACTGCGCTGCCTGCAGCCAGCCGTCGATGTACAGGCCGTCATCGTCTTCGGCATCCTGGATCCAGGTGCTGTAGACGCCCAGCGACTTGCCATCCACGCGGCCTTCCGCGCCGTAGCCGGTCAGTTGCGAGGTGATGCGGTTGGTGGCCCGGCCGCTGCCAGCCATCACGCCCACCACGCCGCGGTCCTGCTTGCCCCAGAAGGTCAGGTCGCTGCCGATCTGCACCACGTTCTGGCGGCCCTGCCCCGTCAACTGGTCGTTGACGCGGTAGCGCGGCTGTTCTGCGGTGACGCGCGCCCAGGCACTGCCCAGGTTGCCATCGCCGCGCTGGCGCTGGGCCAGATTGGGCTCACCCACGCGCTCGTGCAGATCCATGTTGAACAGACCCAACGCCGAGGCCTGGTTGGCCAGGTAGGCGCCGGCTTCCGGTCGGAAGACCGGAGTCGGGGTCACCGGCGGATCGATCACCGGCTCGACCGGGCAGTCTGCGCCCATGCACGGGTCCACCGGCGGAACGACCGGCGGGTCGATCTTCGACAGCTCCGAACGCAGGTACCAGTCACCGTCGTTCGGATCGGCCTTGCCGCCCTGGTACAGGAAGTACTCGTAGGCGCCGCCCACGGCACGACCTGCCAGCGCGTACTCGCCGGCCGACACGCCGTCGACCTGCACCAGCTTGATGCCGTCTTCGGTCTGCGCACCGGTGCCACCGATATTGGTGACAGCGATGTTGGCGTTGCCCGAGGTATCGCCCTTCACGTGCAGCAGGTCGGTCGGCGAGGTGTCGTCGCCCAGCGTGGTGTTCATCGCCAGCAGGCCGTTGTCGGCGTGGAAGTTGCCATCCACGGTCAGGGTCTTGTACTGGCCGTCGGCGTGGTCGAAGACCACGCTGGAATTGGCCAGCGACAGGCTGCCGACCTGAGAATTGCCGGTCACATCCCAGCGGCTGCCATTGGCCAGCGACAGATCGCCGATGGCATCGGTGGCACCCTTCCAGTAGCTGTTGTTGTCCAGCGACAGCGTGGAGGTGCGGTCCAGCACGCCGTTGCCATCGCTATCCAGTGCGCCCGCAGCGAAGCGGATATCACCCAGTGCGACCACATTGCGGTCGAAGCTCAACGTATTGGTGGCGTCCGACCCGAACTCGGCCAGGGTGCCGTTGCCCTCGATGAAAGTGCCATCGGTGGCGGTAAGGCTACCGTTGTTGAGCAGAAGGGCCGAGGCCGCTTCGCTCTTCAGCACACTGTTGCTGATGTCCAAGCTAGCGCCGTCCTGTACGCGGGCAGCGGAGGAGCCAGCGCCTTGGGTGACAATCTGGCTATCAGCCAGCAACGCCGAGGACGTGCCGTAATCCAGCGACAGGCCGATGGAATTGCTGCCACGGGTCAACACCTGCAGGCGCTGCAGATCGGCTCGGCTACCGTCGTTGCGGACGACCACACCAAAGGCATTGTCGCCAGAGGTCTCGACGGCAACCCCATCCAGGATCAACTGAGAACCGGAATTTGCTGAAATTCCATGACCCCTCTCCCCGGAAGTACTGATGGATGCATTCTGCAGCGAGAGTGCGGCAGCATTGATGCCCAGTACACCGATGGATTCGCTGCCTGAGGTTTTGATCGAAATACCGTCGGCAGCAATGGTCGCCGCATCCGCCAGCAGGCCGCGCGAGCGAACACCGTCAGTGGTGATCTCGACGTTGTTCACAGCGACGTTTGATCCGCCATTGGCGTATATTCCGTGGGCATCGCGCAGATCGCCACTGTTGGTGTAGATCCTGGAATCGCTGAGCGTGAGCTGGCTGCCGTTGGTGGCGTTGACGGCGCGCGCCGCACCGCCGGTGGTCACAAGCCTGGAGTGGGTGATGCCGGCAGTGCCGCCCGCATCAACCCAAGCTGCATGTGCGTCCTTGCCAGTGGTGGACAGATCGCTGTTGTGCACGTCAGCGCTGCCCTGCGCAGTGGAGACATACACCGCGTTGGAACCCTGGCCATTGGTGGTGATGCGCGAACCATCACTGCTGAACTGGCCACCCGTAACGGACGCGCCATGGGCGAACTCGCCCGTGGTGGTGATATCCGAGTCCACGACGGAAACGCTCGCACCGTCGCCCATCAGGACACCATGACCCAAATTGCCACTGGTGTTCACCGTCGTGCGCACAGCATTCAGCACGCCATCGATGTTGGCAAACAGGCCCGAGCCGCGGCGGCCTTCCATGGTGATGGAGGTATCGCTGACGTTGACGACTGAGCCCGCGTCGCGCGAATCAACACCGTGGGTGGGCTCGTTCTCAGCCTGGCTGCCGACGTTGTGCAGTGTGCTGTTACGCACATCCAACTGACCGCCCAGCTCTGCACCGACGCTGTTGGTGTACAGGCCGCCGGCCGAGGTGAGGATGGTGGTGCCATCAATCAGGGCCGAGGCGCCATTGGCCACCTTGGCCCCATCGGCCGACTCACCAGCAGTGGTGATCGAGCCGCCGGTGAATTCGACGCGGCTGCCGGCGCCATCCACCAGCAGGCCATAGGCCTCCCCGCCAGCGGTCACAATATCGGTGTTGCTGGCCGTGGCGGTGCCGCCGGTCTGCGCGTGGATGCCATGCGACAGATCGCCCAGGGTACTGATCGAGGAATCGACGACATCGACGTGGGCGCCGTTCTCGACCTTGACGCCGGTACCGTCATTGCGGCCATTCTGGCCCGAGCGGATGACCACACCCTCCAGGCGCGCCTGGCTGCCGGCATCGACGGAGACCGCCACGTTGCGGGTTTCGATCGTGCTGTCGGTGACGTTGAGCGCAGCGCCGCTGCCCTGGGCCAGCAGGCCGCTCAGACCACGCACCGTGGCGCCGTCGACGTTCAGCGTGCCGCTGCCAGCGTCCCCGCCGCCCACGATGCCGCCCCAGGCGCCACCGGCGATGGTGATGCTGGTGCCATTGCCGCCGCTGTCGCGGCCGATGTTGACAGTGCCGCCATTGTCGGCACGCACGCCGTCAGCGAACTGCGCCGCGTTGGTGGTGATGCTGCCACCATTGAAATTGACGATGCTGCCGGCGCCGCTGGACGCGATACCACGGCCATTGTTGCCGGTGGAGGTGAACTGCACGCCATCCGCATTGACCTGTCCACCGCCTGCGGCGACCACACCCTGGCCGACGTAGCCGCTGGTGGTGATGGTGCTGTTATCCAGATGGATCACGCTGCCTGCACCGTTGGCATAGGCGGCGTGCGCCTCAGCACCCGAGGTGCTCAGGGTCATGCCGGAGGCATTGATGGTGCCGCCATTGAGCGCCTGCATCGCGTGGCCCTGGTACTGGCCAGCGGAACCGGCAATGGTGTCGTTGCCGAGCGCAATGGCGGTGCCGTCGGCAACCACCGGCGCAGCGGCCGTGGCACCGAACGGCGCGCTGAGCGCCGCAGCCACAGAAAGCGAAAGCACGCGACGCGCGCAGGAAAGAGTGGTTCGCATGATATGCCTCGTTTCAGGAATGGGCCGGATGGCCAACGAGGCGAATGCTAGAAACTGGGGGGCGACCTTCCTATTTGAAGATTCGCAAAGTTTCCGCAGCATTCCGAACGGTTAAGGCAGCCTTAATCTGGCTGAATCCCTTGGTCGCGTACCAGAAAGGCCGCCGGCCAAGGCATGGCGGGGGGCGCCGCACTTTGACCGACGGTGTGGCCCGTTGGGATGTCGAGCCACGCCTCTACTGGGACAGAGCGGGCGCCTTCGCCGATATGAGAATGCTTTGATTTTTCACCTGCACTGCATTTTGCGAACCTTACTAAATACAGCTCCATATCCGCCCTGCAATAATCCGCCGCCCTGCTGACTGGAGCGGATTGCAATGTCTGTCATCAATGTGGTCGTCCATAAGGACAAAGGCGTCGTCGCCGTCGATACGTTTTCCAGCGACAAGGGCGCCGACAGTGAACGGCGCGGCATGTCCCGCGTTCTGCTGCTGCCTCACGGGCAGATGCTGCTGGCCTGCCGAAGCCATGAGGACTTCTTCTTCACCATCTACTGCGAACTCCTGAAGGTGTCCAACGCCCCGCGCTTTGACATCGACGGCGCCGAGGCCATCGTTCCCCGCCTGCTGGATGTGCACTGGCGGACTTACACCGAGGGCAGCGAGCCCCAAGCAGACGCTTCGCCTGCGGCCAGCCAGCAGTTCGATCTGGTGGCCATGGGCTGGTCGGAAAAGACCGGCAGCGTGGTTGCCCGTGTCTTTTCCAAGGTAAGCGGCGCCCCGGCGCGGGCCACCAAGGCCGAAGGCAGCATGGCCAGCCCCGGCCACCCGCTGCAGAAGTGGAAGGGCTCCACCGATGAAGATGAAATGCTGCGCGCGGCCCGTGTCCAGGTGCATTACCGCAACCTGATGGCCGGCGCCACCGTAGCCGGTGGCGACCTGCTGCTGGCCTCGATCAGCCGCGATGGCGTTTCGATGAAGAAGCTGCAGGCGCTCTGAGCGCCCGCAGCTCGCCCTACTGCGGCCAAGGAATTGCCATGATCATGTGTGATGGCTGGATCTTCCGTTCCGATGAGGTGGAATCCATCGGCTCCATCGTGGATGAAGGCAGCGTCTGCTGGTTTGCGATACGTACGTTCAGCGGCAGTGAGTACGTGGTCTGCCGGCCGAACATGCGCGAGATCTTCGATCAGCAGGCCACGTTGCTGGCCAAGCTGCACGAGCGTGAATGTGAACGCGAAGCACGGCGTTAGGCACGCGCACAGCCGGGAGGGCTGGCGCGAGCCATCGCTGCTGTGCGCCGGCGGCTATGTGTTTGCCTCCTGCGATGTGGCGTTCGTATCCACCGTGCGCTCAAGCAGGCGCAGCCACTACTTCCAGGTTGGGCTGCGCTCGGGCCAGAAGATCTTCATCACCCACACCTGCGTGGAAGCGGCCAATGATGCGTATGGCCGCTTCACCAGTGAACTTCACCAGGCACTTGGCCTGTGATGACTATAGCCTTGCCAGCAGGGTAAACAGCTCCGCATCGCCATTGACGCCCAAGCGGCGCATGGCACTGATCTTCTGGTGGCTGACCGTGGCCACGGTGCGCTTGCGCAACTGCGCAATGCCGGTCAGGGTCAGTCCCTCGCGCAGCAGGCGAAGTACATCGGCTTCGCAGGCCGTCAGCACCTCCAGCGGCGAGGCACCGGGCGGGAGCCGCTCGGCCAGGCGCAGGCGTGTGGCCTGGCACAGGTAGCGACGCCCGGCCATCACGCCCTGCATGGCATCAAGCAGTTCCGCCGACCCAGACGTCTTGTGCACATAACCATCGATGCCACAGGTGAAAGCCAGATCGATCTGTTCGGGGTCGTCGTCGGCAGTGAACACGATGATGCGCAGCATGGGATACAGCCCCCGCACGCGCGCCAGCATGGCCAGCCCGTCCGGCAGGTCCTCCTGCGGCATATGCAGATCAATCAACAGCAGATCGCAGGTGCGGGTGGCCAGCATGGCTTCCAGGCTGCAGGGGCCTTCGGCGTGCCCGACTACCTGGAAGGCCTGCCCCGCGTTGGCAATGACCGAGAGCCCTGCCCTCAGCAAGGCATGGTCATCGGCAATCACCACCCGCGTGGGTGGCAGGTCAGCAATAGCGTTCATGGTGGTGCTCTCCCCTGTCAGGTAAGGAAACGTGCGCAGGCGGCCATGCCGGCGTGGCCTGCTACCAGCATTCCCTGCGGGCGGGCGTGGTGCGCCCAGCCTGGTCCAGGGTCAACTGGCCGCAGGTCATGTCGGCCTGCCCTGTCGCTGGATCGGCAGTAACCGTGTAACCACCGGTGGTGGCCTGCACCTGCAGGCGGTAGCTTTCCAGCTGCACGGCGCAGGCGGCGGTGGGCGCCTGCAGGTAGGTCAGTGCACGCGTGTAGTGACGCTCCAGCACGTTGGCCTGGTCAACCATGCAGACCTCGGCGCGTACGCGGTGTGTCTTGATGACGTGCTGCCGGTAGGACGGCAGTGCAATGGCCGCCAGGATGGCGATCACCGAACAGGTGATCATCAGTTCCAGCAGGCTGAAGCCCCGGCTGCGTGAGCGCATCTCACTCCTCCTTGTCGTCGACCAGGCGGACTTCGCGCCAACTGACCCGACGCACACGGTTGCCGATCGGGTTGGTGATCACACCCGACAAGCCACCGTCCTCACCGCTACCGCCCAGCCAGTCACCCAGGAAGCCTGGTGCGTTGGGCCCCTCTTCCACCAGGTAGCCAGACGACGGTACCGGCTTGCCATTCTCATCCAGCAGGTCGCCGGGGTTTCCCACCTGGCCGTTTCCATCCATGTCGAAGAAACTGTCGTCCAGACGCCCGCCTGTGAACGGGTCCAGCGCCATGTAATAGCCCGAGCCGGCCGGATTGCAGGGATTGCTGGCATCGGGAATGCGGGTGGTACCCAGCAGCACGCGCCCACGGAACTGGCTGGGCACGATCATGCGTTCCCCCTGGGCACCGGCAACCGGCGACACCAGATCCATCACCCAGCCGTCTTCCCCGGGTGCGTTCTGCTTGTCGACCACGCGCCCGCCATTGGCACTTTCTGCGGTAATGCGCGTCACCGTCAGCCCGGATCGGCCGGCAATGGGATGGCCCTTGTCGCGCAGGCCGTACCAGGACTGCACGCGGGTATCGGCCAGATCGGCCACTTCCAGCAGCGCGCCGGTGCCGACGAACACCCAGGTTCCGGCGGTACTCGGGTCGCGCGCCACCAGCGGCGCGGCGGTGATCGGCTGTGCTTCGGTGCCACTGCGCGCCGAGAACAGCCGCTCCGCAGCGTTGCTGCGCAGGTCGACACGGAATACGCCGCCGACAAGGTCACCGACGTAGGCGGTTTCCGCAAACCCATCGCGGTCAGCGTCCCATGGGCGCGGCGCCGACGCACCCTTGCCATGGTCGTCAAGCGGGATGCTCTGCACCTGGCCACCTGCCAGGCCGATGCTGATCAGGCGTGAGCCGCCGGTGCTGCCTTCCACCCCGTTGCCCAGCACCACCCGCCAATCGCCATCGGCCACCTGCGCCACCAGTGGCTTGCCCAGTACGCGGCCAAGGCCGGGAACGGTGCTCGCATCATGTTCCCAGAGCAGGCTGGGACTGCCGGGGTTGGTCACATCCAATGCAAACACCCCTCGCCCGCCGCGGCCCAGGGTGCCAACCAGCACCGTGCGCCAGGCGCCGCCAATGAAGGCGTCAGCCACGGTCAGTTCGCCGTCCACGTTGTACTTGTGGGTATAGCCCTCGCGCGTGTAAGCCTGCAGCGGCTCGCCGATGGCGGTACCTGGCATGAAGGCGAAGGTCTCTTCGCCGCTGGCGGCGTTGAACGCATGCAGCAGGCCGTCATTGGCACCGACATACACCGTCGCAGGGCGACGGGCCTGCGCGGCGGCAAACGCGGCGTAACGGTCCGAGCCCTGGAAGCGCCGATCAGCGTAAAGGCGCGGGTTGGGGGCGCCGGCATACACCGGGGAGGAATTCACGATATCGCCCAGCACGCTCTGCCGTGCACGCAGGCCCTGCCTGCCTTCATTGCTGCGGTCGCCGGCCAGGTAATCCAGCACGCTGCTGTCGCCAAGGATGTTCTGTGCAGCAGGCGCCAGGTTGGACCATTGCAGCGGCAGCAGCCGGCCGCCATTTGCGGTGTACAGGGTGCGCCGCCTCCAGTCTCGCGCATCCAGGCGCGCGGCAGCACTCCACTGCCCGGCGCCCGTGCTGGGCATACCGCTTGCGGCATCGACACCGTATGCCACCAGGTCGCCGGTCCAGGCACCGGTGCGGTAGGACGCGGTGAACACGCGCCCTTCGGCGTCCAGCGCGCCGCCATTGCTGGCCAGCGCCGAACCCGCGCCTGGCTTGGACTGGGCGATCATCTGGAAGGCGTCTTCCAGGCTGGCGACCATGCGCGTGGCATCGGACGCCGCAAAGAACGTGCGCGGGCGCTTCTCGCGCTTGTCACCGTTGACCAGATCCACGCCGTTCCACCAGCTGGCATCGGCCAGCTTCGCGGCGGACGGATCGAAGGCGTTGAAGCCCTCCGGCACGGTGAAGCCACCATACTTGGCCGCCAGCACGTACTGGTTGCTGGTGATCTTGTAGTCTCCCTTTTCGACCACATCCACCCAATAGGTGCGCAAGGTCTGCTTTCCTGGCAGGCCGTTGGCCGCGGTGTCCGGGCGCAGGTCGGTGGTGTTTCCCAGGTACGCCAGCGCCGCTATATAGGCCGAGTTGTACTGCTGCGGCAGATTGAACGATGCTGCCTTTGCCCGCGTGCTGGCCTCCGCCGCCGAATAGCCTTCCATGCGCCAGATCTGGGTCATGGCCTTCACAACATCGTAGGTGGTGTCCGCAGCCACTGCGGACGGCTTTGGGTGGTCCTCGCCGCTCTTGCTGGTCGCACCCGGCAGGTTCTTGTCTTTCCAGGTATTGGTATCGCCAATGCCCAGAAGGGTGTTGCTCTGGCACTGGTAGGCAATGGGGTCTTCCCAGCGGCTGATGACCGGGAAGCCATCGGCCTGCCGGTAACGGGTGGTGGTATTGCTGGAAAGCGCACTGAACTCGGCCACGTTGCCCAGCCCGCGCATGTAGCGCGTGGCGGCGTAATACAACTCACTCACGTTGTCGTAGTACTTGGGGGTACGGCCGGTCTTCATCTGGCCGAACTTGTTGAGGTAGTTGATGACACCACTGTTCTTCACCCCGCCGCCGGTGGCTGTGGCATCGGCAGGGTCTGGATTGGCGATCTGAACGCCGGTGACTGCGTTCCACTCGGCCGCAACGTTCATCGAGGGTGGCTTGATCGGGTCCGGCGCCAGGGGGCCGATGAACTTCTGCCGCGCACGCAACACGCCGCCTTCCGGCGCTGGTTCGAAGCCGCCCTGGTCGAAGGCGTTGGGACCACCGTTGTTCAGATAGCCGAAGATCGAATAGCGCAGCCGGCCGCTGTAGCGTTGCAGCAGGCCTTCCGGTTTTGCGCTGGATGCATAGGCAACGCAGTTGGCCTCCAGTCCTGCGGCGGCATCGCAGACCTTTACCCGCATGCTGACCTCATAGATCACCTTCTGGTCGCCGGGCCGGCCGGGCTGGTCAGGTACCAGCCGGTGCGCTGGGTTGCCGGGGTTGTAGGGCGTTGCCCCGCCAGTCACCTTGGCTGCATCGATGGCGGCATCGCGGCTGCCGGCGAAGTACATGCGCGCGCCCAGGCCGTAGACCCGCGCGTAGATGGCGGTCCAGGATGCAGGCGTGGAGGCGGCCACCAGCGCCGCATTGGCTGCGTTACCTGCAGGCATGCGCCGCGTGGCAAAGTTGGCAGCGCGGTTCTGTACCGAAAAGTCGGCCTTTTCCAGCCACGTTTCCTGCGGCGTATCGCGCACGCGATAGCCCCCGGTCAGCGCCTTGCGGAACGGATCGATGGTCTGGGTGGCAACCCAGTTGAGGTAGCGCCCGTCCCAAGCCTTGCCTGTGCAGGTGTTGCCCTGGCGCGGACCGATCGGCTCGAAATGACGTTGCGGCTCACTGGCCGCGTAGACATAGCGATAGCACTTGGCGCTGTCGAAGTAACCTTCGTAGCTGGCCGACGTCGAATAGTCCCCCAGGTTGGCTGCGCTGATGAGCGTCGGGAACTCCACCGACGGCACCAGCACCAGATTGCCTGGCACTTCGATCTGCGCCGTCAACGGTGCCTGTGCGATCCCGGCACGCACTGGGGGCGCCCCCAGTGCGCCGACCGTGCCCAGGCACAGTCCCAGCAGGTGGGCGCGGTTGGGAAGACGGGAGGACACGTGGGACATCGGTTGAACCTCATTCGCGGACGATGGTCGCCTGCAGCAGAACCTGCGAACGGTCCGGCGCGGCCTGGGGGTCTGATCCGCGGGCAAGCACGCGGTAGTAATCGGCTTCGACGCGCCCCGGTGATTCGCCATAGTTGGGTTCATCACCCAGGCCGAGCTCGATATGTGATTCCCGGCGCCCCATGTACTGCAGGGCGAAGCCCGGTGCGCCGGCGCTCAGTGGCTTCGGCTGCAGGTCGCGCGCGTCCTGCCAGCCGCGGCCCGGCGCCGCAGGCCCGGCCAGCGATGGATGCGGCCAGCACAGCGCGCTGGCAACATCCAGCCGGGTCGAGCAGTCCAGCCCCGCTTCACCTTCGCCAAAGCGGCTGCCGGCAATGGCGATCTGCGCCTGGTCCAGGGCTGCCTCGGCGTTCTGCAGCGCCATGGCACGGTCACGCGTGCCGGCCGTCATGCGCTCCTGCAGCAGGCTGGAGCGCAGGCTGACCAGCACCAGCAACGAGACCAGCAGGAGAATGATCAGCACGGTAAACAATGCGATGCCGCGCTGGGCGGATGCAGGACTGATGTTCATTGCAGGCGGCTCCGCACGCTGTAGGTCTGTTGGAACACACGCGAGATGCCGGCTTCCGCGCCGCTGCCGGCCTGTGCTTCCAGCTGCAACCTCACGTCCACTGCGCGCACCTGGCCCCATTGGCTGTCCGCGACCTGTTCGGCTGTCACGTAATCGGCCTGGCCCTGCACCAGGTAGCGCAGGCTGAAGTGGCTGACACCGGCCAGTACCGCACCGCCGCTTGCCACCCGGCCATCGACAAGTTCCTGGCGGTACAGCGAGGCTACGCCGCGGTCATCATTGCCAACGAACCAGCGCACCTGGCGTGGCAGGCCGAAGGCCGTATCCACGCCGAATCGATGCTGCGCCGCTTCGGCGGGCGTTTCGGTCGGGCACGCGCTGCCGATGGAAAAGTAGCCCGCGCAGTTGGCCGGAGCGGCGTGGCCGATGCTGCTGCCGGTACCGGTAACCCGGATGAGGGCGGCCATCTTGAAATCGCACACCAGCAGTGGCACGTCCTTTGCGGGCGCCTGGCTGCCGCTCACCGGAATCGGTTCGCGCGATGCCACCTGCCCGGTGGCCCCGATCGCCAGCGGCACCACAGTCCACAGGCGCAGCGCCGGGGCGTCGGGCAGGCGCTGGCCCGCGCCGGTGCCGCTGGCCAGGACCGGATCCTCGTAGCTGGCGCCACTGCCAGCCGCTGCTCCCTTCAGCGGCTGGCCGAGCGTCGCCCAGAAGGGCCGGTCGCGCTCAGCCAACAGGTTGGCCACGGGCAACCGGTTGTCGCAGAGAAGATCGCCGGTACCGCGGATATCACGGCCGATCAGCTCCATCGCCAGGCGGCCTGACTCCTGCAGGCGTGACACGCTCAGGGTGGACTGGGTGCTGGTGAGAGATGCCAGGTAGAAGTACCCGCATGCCCCCAGCAACAGCAACCCCAATGCCATTGCGATCATCAGCTCGACCAGACTCACCCCGCGCACGTGCACCCGCTTCACGGCGCCATCCCCAGCACCAGCGACGTCCGTGGCGTTCCTTCCCTGCCCGCCGCACGTGCATCATCCCAGCTCACTGTCACCTGGCATGCGCCCGCCTGGCACTGCACGTTGCCACAGACCCCGGCGCGGGCATCCATGCCCGCCGCCAGGGCATCCACCCAGCGACGCAGATCCTGCTGTGCCAGGCTGCCACCCGGTCCGCCCGTCGCCGCACACAGCTCCCCAGCCGTGTTGTAGGCGCCCTCGGTCATGCCCTGGTGGTTGGCCCGCATCGCTTCGGCCAGGCTGGCGCTGGCGTGCACGGCCGTGGTGCTGAGCATTGCACCCTGCGTGCGCCGCAACGCCGTTGCCTGTGCCATCGCTACCGACAGGCCGCCGATGGCCAGCAACAACACCGCCACCAGCACCTCGATCAGCCCGGCACCGGCCACTGAGCGCGGCCCCACGGCCCCACCGCGGGCCCTGGCCTTCATGCGCAACTTCCTTCTGCGCCCGCCACCAGCTGCAAGCGGATGCCCGATGAGGCCTCCAGCTGCAGGCGGCGATCGGTCCTGGTGCTGCACAGCACCAGGCTGCCCTGCGGCTCCTGCCCTCCCCGGCCATGGAACAGACCCGCCGTATCGAAGTGCACGCCGTGGATGAAAACCCCCTTCGGCAACGCTGATACCGCCGCAGGAATCCGCACGGTGCGCAGCACGGTGCCGTTGCCGGTCCGCACGACCCACTGCTGCCAATCCGAACCGGAACAGGCCTGGCCGTCACTGGAGGCACAGACCTGCACGGAGGCGTTGCGGCGCACTGCTTCGTGACGGGCGAACTGCAACGCGGCAATGAGCTCGTTGCCAGCGGCCGTGATCTGGTTGCGCGCAATCATCGCAGTGAACGAAGGCAGCGCGATCGTTGCCAGAATGGCCAACACCACGACCGTAATCATCAGTTCCAGCAGGGTGAAACCAGAAGCGTTGGCAACGGCGGAGGCAGGCGGGTTCATCGTGGAAGGGCTGCACGTGCTGCAAAGCGGGCGGAAAGAATGCGCCGTACGCCCCCTTGGTTTCTATATGAGGAATCGCAAAATGCAGGCCAGCCGCATTGCCGCAGACAACCGCATGGGCTTCACTCGCGGCGACGGATTTCGCGCTACCGTGGTGCCCGGCAGAACCACTGCCCACCGCGCCACCTGTCGCCCCAACGGACCCTGCCGATGACACTGACCCTGCCCGGCCCCGCCTCACTCCGTCTGGTCCGCCGCGCCGCTTCGCTGGCGGTGCTGATGGCGTGCCTGCCGGGCCAGGCAATGGCGCAGCCGGTGCAGCTCACCGCGGCCGAGCGCAGCTGGATCGCCGCGCACCCGGTCATCCGGGTAACGTCCGACGCGCAGCTGGCGCCACTGGAATACATGCGCGATGGCAGGTTGAGCGGGCTGTCCGCCGAGTACCTGGAGCTGATCAGCGAGCGCACCGGGCTGCACTTCGAATTCACCCAGGCCCGCGACTGGGACGCCGCACAGGACGCGATCGTTGCACGGCAGACCGACATGCTGGTCAATGCCATGCCGGACCGGCTGTTCCCGGCAACCGAAACCTCGGTGCAGCTGTCCAGGCCCTACCTGGTGGCCTACAGCGTGGTCTTCAGCAAGCCCGAATATCCCAGTGTATGGAGCATGGATGACCTGGCCGGAAAGCGCGTTGCCGCGCGCAGCCAGGGCCAGTACGCCGACGTCCTGCAACTGAACTACCCCTCGATCACCGTCGTGCCGGTGCTCACGCCGCTGGATGCCTTCCAGATGGTGATGGATGGCAAGGTGGACGCGGCCATGGGCACGACAATGACCTTCGTGCCCTTCATTACCCGCCGTGACCAGAGCGAGCTGTACATCTCCCACCCCCAGATCACCATGGCGATGACCGCGCAGTTCGCCACCCGCAAGGATTGGCCGCAGCTGCATGCCATCATCGAAAAGGCAATGTCCTCGGTATCCACCGGGGAAGAGACGGAAATGCGTGAGCGCTGGCTGCGCACCGAGGATTTCGGTGCGCCCACCCTCAAGACGGTATGGCAGTACAACGGCCCTTGGGTGGCGGCCATCGCGATTCTCATCCTTACTTTGGCCATCGTCGCCCGCTGGGCCATGCGGGCGCGCCGGGCGGCCGTTGAAGGCGAGCGGGTGAAGGCACGGTTCCTGGCCACCATGAGCCATGAAATCCGCACTCCCATCAACGTGGTCCTGGGTGCCATCGAGGTGCTGGCCGACGAGGCGGCGGAGGGACGACAGCGCGAACTGGTGGAAACCGCCGAGCAGGCAGCCGAAGCGCTCACCGGCTTGCTGGACAACGTGCTGGACCTGTCCAAGCTGGACGAAGGCAAGATGCAACTGGAAAAGGTGCCGGTGGAGATCCGGGCGCTGGGCCGCAGCATTGCCTCCATCTTCAGTGGCGAGCTGTTGAAGCGTGGCATGGACCTGCATGTGGACCTGCCAGCAGAAGAACGCTGGTTGATGCTCGACCCGACCCGCCTGCGCCAGGTATTGATGAACCTGCTGGGCAACGCGCGCAAGTTCACCGAACACGGCAGCATTACCTTGGCCATCGACATACTGGAAGAAAGTGGCACCACCTGGCTGCATGCCGTGGTAAGTGACACAGGCTGTGGAATTCCCACGGCCTTGCAGGCGGGCATCTTTGACCCGTACACGCAGGCCGATGGCAGCGTGTCGCGCCGCTATGGCGGAACCGGCCTGGGCCTGGCCATCAGCAAGGAACTGGTGGTGCTGATGGGCGGCACCATCGAGCTGTACAGCGAGGAAGGTGAAGGCACGACGGTCAGCCTGCGCATTCCGGTGGAACCAGCGCAGGCTGCGCCGGTGGCCGCGGCCAGCCATGCAGGTGCCAGCATCGCGCGGCTGCGCGTGCTGGTGGTTGATGACCACGCGCCCAACCGCCTGGTGCTGAGCGAACAGTTGTCACGACTAGGCATCACCGCTGAAACCGCAGACAGCGCGCACTCGGCACTGGCACGTCTGCACGAGGATCGCGCCCTGCCCGATGTCGTGCTGCTGGATTGCTTCATGCCCGACGTCGATGGCTACCAGACCTGCCGGATGATGCGGGCGTCCGGCATTGCCGGCAGTGACCGGCTGCCGGTGATCGCCATTTCCGCAGCAACCGACGCAGCACATCTGAAACGATGCCAGGACAGCGGCATGAACGGCGTGCTGAAGAAGCCGATCCGCTTGACCGAGCTGCGCGGCATGCTGGCCTTGTGGAGCGGCGGTGCGGTGGATGCGGGCGAGAATGCCGCCACCGAGGCGTTGCAGCGACAGGTGGAGGCCGCCATGGCGGTGGACCTTCGGCAACTGCTGGCCGATGACGTGCTGCAGCTGCTGGCCGCACTGCAGGCGGCTGATCGTGCGCAGACCGTCTTCTACGCCCATCGCCTGCACGGTGCGGCCGGCCTGGTCGGCATGCAGGCACTTGCCGCGACGGTGGCCGCCATCGAGCGAGACCCGATGGCCGACCGTGGTGCGGCCATCGAGCGCCTGTCGGCCCTGCTTGAGGAACTCCGGCAGTCACCGCCGGCGCAGGTGTAGCACTCAGAAAATCCAGTGCAGGCCCGCAGTTGCCAGCACCACCGACTGGCCGTTGCCGCGTTCTGCAGAGACACTGGCGTTCAGCGCGAGTGTCGGAGTGGCTTGATAGCGGGCACCGAAGAACACGCGCGTATTGTCCCGGCTGAGGTTCTGCCCGTTGACCACGAAACCTGCATCTTCCAATCCGTTGAAGTGGGCATTGAACGAGGTGTCGCGCCCGCCGAACACGGAGCGATGGACGATGCCTGCATCGAAATCCCACGCGTCCTGGTGGGCGTGGTGGCGAACGCCCAGATCGGCATACTTCACATTCTGCGACTGCGCGCGTGCACTCAGGCCTAGCCCGGAGCCGGCGGATTCGGTAAAGGCGCCCTGATGGAACCTCAGCAAGCCCAGCGCCACGAAAGGCGACAACGCGCCGGTGCGGTGGCCAACTTCAATGCGCGCCCCGAGCGTGCTGTCATCGCGCTGCGACAACGCGTGGTCATCCGCCCCTGCCAGGAGCCAGCGGGAGGTCTCCACATCACTGCCGCCATATCCCACGGAGCCGGCCACATAACCATCGCCGAATGGCTGGGCGACATACGCCGTCGCTGCGCTCCGCAGCGCGCGCAGGTGCCCATCTGCCCCTGCCATGCGTCCGTCGGTGCGCGAATGGGTCAGGGCCACGCCTGCCACACCCCCGCCAACCGGCAGCGGCATGTCCACACCCACCGTAAGGCCGCGCGTGCGGTAGCTGGCGCTCTGGTAGCCCGACCGTTGCACCTCGCCATTGCCGTCTTCGGCCTGTGCCCACACCGCGCTGGATTCAGTGGCCAGCAGCAGTGGAATACGGTCGGCGGAAACGCTGACATCATTCAGCGCAGCCTGCAGCACCAGTGCGCGTTGCGTGCCATGGATCTGCCCGGTCAGGCCGGCAAATGCATCGGCGGCCTCGCTCGACTCCATGCCCAGCAGGCGGGTAGCGCTGGCCACCACCGGGTCTGCCACATCAAGTTCCCCCGCCGTAGCCCGCTCATCAAGGTGCTTGATGAGTGCATCCACCTGCCGGGCGCCATCAACCACCGATTGCGCGGCGCCAAGCTCGCTGGCACGACGTGCGGCGCTACGCCGGGTCAGCGTTGCCATCACCCGGTCTGTCGAGTAGTCCAGCTTGGCCTTCCAGAGGAAGTCATTGGCATAGGTGACATCAGCGAAGCGGCCGCTCAACGCGCCCGCCGCAAGCACCTGTTCGTAGCCGCCCACCGTGTAACCGTCGGCTGGCGCCAGCAGGCGCAGCGTGCCGGCAAGTTCGGCCCTGCCGCCGATTGAAAGCCCTGTTCCAATCTGGACAGCGGTTGTGGAATTCGAACCGGCGGTATAGCGCCCGTCAATCCGCCCTCCTGCAGACGCAAACGTGGCCCCGCCTTCAACTTGGACATCTGAGACCAGCCTGCCCGTCAGCAGCAGTGTGCCATCGCTCACGTGGGTCAGGCCGGTGTAGCTGTTGTCGCCCGACAGTGCCAGGGTTCCCGCCCCCTGCTTGTGCAGGCCGCCGGTTCCAGAGATATCGTTGGAAAACACAGACGCCGCGCCACGGCCTGGCGCCGCACTGAAGGTTCCATTGAAGCTGCCGGGCCCGTTCATCGCCGCGGCCGCATCGACCATTCCCCAGCCGTAAGTGCTGTCGACGCCCGGCGCCCCCTGGTCCTGGGCGGTCGTCAGCAGCGTCTGCTGCACGTTGCTGGCGCTCATCCAGGGAAACGCCTGCCACACCTGGGCGGCAACGCCGGCGACGATCGCTGCGGAAAACGCGGTATCGGTGACCACGGGCGGCGTACCCGCCGGGTCGCCTGGCAGCGGGGTGACCCGGTGCTCGCCGGGAGCCACCAGGCAGAAGGCCTTTGCAGCGCCGCACGCCTGGGTGCCCGGCAGCAGCGTTCCGGCAAGCCCGTCCTTGTCAATGCCGACGCTGGCCACCGCCAACCAGTTGTCCGCGCCGCCCATGCCAAAGACAGGCAGCTGCGCCGGAGAAACACCTTGACCGTCCCCGACATTGCCGGTACCGGCAATGGCCAGGGCGTCGTTGCGTACGATGGCATCGATCGCACCGCCATACGCGGCGGCCAGGTCCGCACGGTCGTAGGTCGTGGACGGCAGCGTGAAGATGCGCACGCCCTGGCTGGCGAACTGCCAGATGGCGCTGCTGGTCTGCGCGCCGCTGCAGCTCACGGCATCGCACACCCGGCCCAGATAGAGCTCGGCGTCCTGTGCCACCCCGCCCTTGAAGCCGGGCGCCTCCAGGCCCGCTGCGATGGCGGCCGCCACTGAGCCACGGCCGGTGGCATCGATGCTGGAAGCCATTGTCGGTGGATCGGTGAAATCCTGGACATGGGGCTTGCGTGCATCCAATCGGGCATAGGCCCCAGCTGTAAAGCCGTCCAGGATGGCCAGCTTCACGCCCTTGCCAGTGAAGCCCGCGTCCTGCGCGTCCTTCACCCCAGTGGGAATCAGCACATTGTCTTCAACACCGGCGTACCGGGGAGGCTGCGGTTTGGGCGGAGGCGTGCCGCCCTCCCCGACGCCCGGCGCATCGCCCTTGCTTACACTCACAGCACAGGCGCTCAGACCGATGGAGGTGGTGAACAGCAGAATGGCCGCAGCCAGCGGGTGGATGTTTCGTGTCATCGGGCAATCCGTCTTGGGAAGGGAAGCCGGTGACAGGACTACGCCGCAAGTTGAACCGGCACCGGCAGGAACCTGCCAAGGCTAATTGGACCGATACGGTGCACGATATGAGAGCCCTCTGAATTTTGAGGGGCGCGGCTGGGATTGCGAATGTTCAACCACGTCGGCAAACGAGCGCCACGTCCGGGCTACAGCATGAAATCACTGCTGTTGAGGTACACGTGCAGTTCCGCATCGGTGGTAAGCCCCAGCTTGCGCATGCCGCTGATCTTCTGGTGGCTGATGGTGGCCACGCTGCGGTTCTGCTGCTGCGCGATTTCGCTGACGGTACGGTGCGCAGCAATGAGCCGGAGAACCTCGATTTCCCGGGGGGACAGCTGGCTCACGCCCTTGATGCGCTTTTTATCCGGGCCAGCACCCAGCTCAGCCTGCAGCGACTGGCCGATGTAGGATTTGCCGCGCACCGCCGCATTGATGGCCTGCGGAAGCTCGTCCATGGCAGCGTTCTTGTTGACCACGCATTTCACACCCGAGGCGATGGCCAGCTGCAACAGGCGGGAGTTGGTGCTGACGGTGAAAAGCACGATGCCCACCGCCGGGTACTTGCGCCGTACGGCTGCCAGCATCGGCAACCCATCAGGCTGCTGCCCGGGCATGGTCAGGTCCGTGACCAGCACATCGCATGGCTCCTTTGCCAGCGCGTCCATCAGGTCTTCAGGCGTGGCAGCTTCGGCAACGATCACAACGGACACATCGCTGCTGATGATGCCGCGCGCTCCTGCACGGACTATGGGGTGGTCATCAGCGATGATCACGCGGGTGCTCACGGGGTCCACCATCGGCCTCACTTTGAGAATTGTTGTATATCACACAGGCCGCCACCTCCATGTGGGGGACGGAATGATTCAGCTGGGTTATCGCCCGGGCCTGGCGGCCGGACCCTTGCGTGGCACGATGGCGCCGGTTGGCGCGGCGCGGACCGGCCGCCGGCAGGCCGCAGGCTGGGGCGCAACGCGGCCATCACCGGGGGTCGAACCACGTGAAAGTCACCGCCGCGATGCTATGAATCGCCGCCGGCAGGCGCTATGAGAGAAGTCGCAAAGATGCCTGGCCCCACGGCAACAGTTCAGCGGTGTTTATCTTCAAGGCAATCTGCCCTTCGGCGATCTGGCCGGAAGCTGCGAATGGCCATCAGGACGCGCGCGCCCCTCGCCCGCAGCAACTGCCATTCAAGGATCAGCCGGCTGACAAGGCAGTATGCGAAGTGGTGAAGCAAAGCCACGGGCAACCGCCCTCAACCGGTGTGGATGGCCCGGCAGTGTGCCGACAGGGATAGCTGGCGGATATGCGAAAGTTCGCAATTTTCTGTTGGTGGCTGTGCAGGCAAACGCCAGGTTCAGGGTGGATCCCTCCCCCGTCCTGTCATCCATCCGTTCCCCCGGCCCTACTTCGGCCGCCGCCAACGATCATCATTGCCAGGCACCACGCTGGCGATGGCAGGTTCCGGCACCGGCGCACGGGCGGGCGAGCGGACATCCAGCGCCAGCCGCTCCCGCGCGTACTCGCGCAGCGACGCACTGGCTTGCCTGCGGTTGCCACTGCGCAGCATCTGGTAGGCGTTCGCACACAGCGCCACAGGCGTGAACAACAGCCCGAACGGAATCCCCCACCACCCTGCCAGCAGCGTGCCTGCCGCCGCCTTGGCCTGTGCCCTGCGTGCGCAGGACGTGCACGCAATGAAGGTGCGCTCGCTCATGCGGGTGTAGATCACGGCCGACCAGACGAACACGCTCCGGTGGAACTCGACGTTCCCGGGCCTGCCGCACCGGCTGCAGGCGCCGCTGCGGATGCGTTCGGTCTCGGCATCGATGCTGGCCACGGGTACCGCTGCCACCAGCTTGATCAATCCTGCTTTCTGCGCGTGGCAGGCCTTGCTGCAGAAACGGAAACCGTGATCCTTCACGCCGCCCATGGCGACGGTCCTCTTGCAGGTATAGCAAGGCCCCATGATCTTCCCCGAAATTGGTGCAGTGGCGCAAACCGCAGGCGATCCCGTCCGCGCCGACTCAATCGATCTCCGCAACCCGCCGCGCCCGCCCACAATCTAGGGCGCATGCGGTCTCAGCAGTAGAACACTGCAGATCCCCAATGCGCCATGCTTGCGAAATCGATATTGGACCGCTCGACGCGCTGAATAAGTTCAGCGGCGTCTTCACCAGCCGCTTCGCTCAATCGATCCATCAACTCGGATGCCGGAGCATCCAACTGCCTAAGGGTCTCTTCGAAAGCCTCAAAGTACGAACTGCTCTCAACTAGATTTCCGGCAAGCAGCACACCAAACACGGCAGCCGATATGCCATGCACCGGCCAAAGGTGGGAGATTGTAGCCTGCGCCGCCGACGCCGCCGCAGCTGCAACACCGACCCTCGGTAGGACTCCATGCTCTTCAAAGCGGCCTCCGTCGCAAACATTGAGCACAAAGAGCCTTCTCTGCTCCGAAACCGGCGCACGCTCCAGAAGCTGCGAAATGCCAACATCACCCGCCCCGTCGCAGGTGCCCTCACCAATCATCAAGCTTGCCCGCTTCGGTGAGTAATGGTCGAAATTCCCGTGCGACATCAACCAAATGACGTCGGGCTCAGCAGAGCCGTAGCAGTCAAGAAAACCATCCACGGTTGCGCGATCCGGCTCCACAATGTCAACCCTGACGCCTGCTCGGCGAAAGGCACCCGCGACAGCCAGGCGCTCAGCCTCTTCCGTCATGGTCCCTGCTGCAGACCATAGCGCAACCCTTCGCACGGGGCGGTCCGTATGCGGTTTCTGTAGAGACGCTATGATCGGCGCCGTCTTCCAGCCACTCCGCACTTGGATTGCCTGCACGGGATGCCCCTTGCCGGGAACAGCAGCCTGCCCAGAGAATGACCATTCTTGAGACGCCAGGCCACGCGGAAGATAGGTCTGTCGGAGCAACAGTTCATAGCGCGTCGCAGCCGACTCAATCACCACACCCGGGCGAGTGGGATCATTCACATCAACGGGTTTGGCGCTGTCGGTAACGCTTGTGAAAGTGCTCAAGAACGAATTGCTCGCATTAGTCAGTGCGACCAGAAGATCACCCGGATCTCCCTCGTCTTGGAATACATGCGTACTGAGCAAGGACAGGTGTCCTTGATGGTGAAAAGGATACTGCAGCAGCAATTCCTCTACGTCGAACACCACGTCCATCGGCACCCGATACCAGTGCGCCAGAAGCTCCACAACTCGATGTGGTTGGTGGCGGGATAGACAGGCGTGCAACGCAACCTTCAGCAAAGGTGCGAGAGCATCGACGCCTCTCAACTTATCAACTTCATTCGCCCCGTGATTTCCTGCATTGCACTGATAGGCATCGATCTCCGCCAAGACCTTCTGGTATAGCTCCTGGTCATCCCGTGATCCCAGCTCATCGACCAGCAGCTGAAGGCGCTCATGCTCCACGTGTGACGCTGCAAAATCGTTGAGGGCAATGGATCTCCAATGCTGGGGATTCACTCCAACCAGCTCACCAACCCTTCCCGCAAGCGTCATGGCGAGGACCAGTCTGACCCGCTCATGATTTTTGGAATTCTGGGCTTCTGCCTGGACAAGCCGCGAAAGCTCCACAGCTTCTTCAAGCCGGTGCTGCGCGCACCAGGCCATTACGTAGGAGGTTGCCCGCGCCGTATTTTCGGTGACCGGGTGGCTCCACATGAAGTTGATGACGCGGATTGCTACTGGGAGAATTTCCCCTGCAATATCTGGAACGGCGCCACGATTATTTGCGTAATAATAGAAATTTCCAAGCCAGCCAACATATATAGGTGCAAAATTATCCCAAGCAGTGATCGTCGGATCTAGAAATTCAACCAGCCTGCCTATTTTTATACTCTGCTTGGGGCCCTGCACTATGGGCTCGGCGATTGACCAGAGCAGCCACTGCCCAGCTTCGTTGAGGTCGTGGCGGGTTAGCGCATCGGATGCCGCCGTCGCCCCAACAATGAATTGTGAGAACTTCGATGCCAGGTGCTTTTCGGGATCGCCCCGGAATTTCTCAGCATCATCGCAGAATGCTCTGATGATTTCCTCGCGAGAACCGGAACTCTCCGCAGCCAGCGAGTTTTCGAGTGCCCGAGTGAAACAGCGCCCGTGATCCATGGCATTACTCATCGTAATCATCCGTTAGAGTCCCCGATCTTACCGCGCTGGCCACGCGGAGTGGCCGCCCAGTCGAGATCATTTCAAGGCCGTTCCAGGCAAAAGAAAGCGCGCGGGAGCATCCAATAAATGACATCTGAATGATGCAAGCTCGTCACCAAGGCGCCCGCACAATCAGGCGGCGCACGAGGCGACAACGCCTAAGCCCGAGACAGCGCGAGCCAACGATGGACCGCATACACCAGGCAGGCCGCCATCGGCAGCAGGCTGACCCACACTGGCAGCTTCAACGCGAACAGCATGATGGCGCTGGCGACCATCGCCAGCGCGCCCAGGCCGAGCAGCCAGGCATCCAGCAGCGCGACGTCGGTTGCGTCCTTCGACCAGCGGTTGCGCGGCCGCCCCTTGGCCTCGCGCCGGCGCCGCAGCAGCCAGACGCCGGTAACGAAATCGACGATGCCTTCGACAAGATCCCCGATGAAGCCAGACATGCACGTTCCCTGGTGGCCGGCCTGAATGCGGCGATCTTCATCGGCGCAAGGCGGCGCCGTCAAGCCCGGGGCTTACCCCGCCCGCTGCTGCACCTCGGCCCGGTACAGCAGCACCGCGCCGCAGCCCATCAAGACGGCGGTGGCCACCAGCGCGCCCTGGTAACTGCCGGTGGCCCGCGCCATGTAACCGGCCACGATGGGCCCGACGATCTGCGCAACGCCATAACCCAGGGTGATGCGGGCCATGGCCCTGGACGGGTTGGACGGTACGTGCCGCCCGACCAGCGCCAGGGTGAGGCTGACGATGCCGACGAAGGTTGCACCGAACAGCGCCGCTGACAGCAGATTGACCAGCGCGCTGCCCGACACGGCCGGCAGCAGCATGCCCACGCCCTGCAGCAGATAGGCCAGGATCAGCGCACGCGTCGCACCCACGCGCCGGGCGATGCGGTCCCAGACGAAGGTGGACGGCAAGGCCGCCAGGCCCACGATCACCCAGACCCAGCCGCCCCTGCCCTGCAGCACCGGCAGCCGTTCAAGGATGGCCACGATGAAGGTCGCACCGATCACGAAACCGAAGCCCGCGCACAGGTAGGCCGCATTCAACAGGCGCATCCAGCGGATGTTGGCGGCCGCCGCAGGGGCCGTGCTGGACGGTGCCGCTACCGCGCCATCGGGCGCCGGCATCCAGCACCAGGCCGGCACGAAGAACAGCAGCCCCAGCAGACCCAGTGCGATCCATTGACCGGACCACGGCAGCACCCCCACGGTCAGCACCACCGCCGCACCGGAAACCACGATGCCGATGCCCATGCCGGTGAAATGCAGCCCCAGATCAGGCCGGCGGCCGTGCCGCAGCAGCCAGTTCAATACCAGGCCGGACGCCAGCAGCAGGCCAGCCACACTGGACAGGCCCGACAGGAACCGCAGCACCCCCCACACGACCGGGTGGGTGGTCATGCCCATAGCAACGGTACTAGCGACAGCCACCCCCAGGCCGATGCGGTAGAGCACGTACCTGCGACGAAGATCGCCTGCCGATGCCGCCAGCAGCGTGCCCGCCATGTAACCGGCGTAATTGATCGCCGCCAGCCAGCCGGCGGCCACATAGCCCAGCCCGGCCTGGGCCTTCATGATCGGCAGCATCGGCGTGTAGGCGAAGCGCGCCAGGCCAACGGTCAGCACCAGCGCGCAGATGCCCGCAAGGATCACGCGGTAGGGCGTCTCCGGCGCATCACGTCGGTCGTGGCTCATCGTGTTCCGTTGCGTGGGGTGGCATGGCGCCACACTACCATCCACATTCCGAGTCAGGCCGTCGGTGCGGCGATGTCGTGTTTGCCTCGCTTGAACCAAGAGATGCGGCTGCGCCTCGGCAAAATGCAGCGCGCATGAAGGATGTCTGCAAAGCCTTATGCGCCTTGGGGTCTGTTCGAATCCGAGCCTGTGCAACAATGCAGAAAGCGTCGAGGGGCGTGGCGGATTTGACCCCAGCCCCTAGCCACATCACGCAACCGGGCGTAATCCTAGTTTCGCCACCGAAAAAGGGTGGCCGGG
>PXOB01000590.1:0-17208 GCA_003012115.1 Trichothecium sympodiale
CCTGCCGGACGGCCGTGAGTTCAACCTCAATGGCTTCTTCGTGGTCGATGTTGAAAAGTTCATCGCCCTGCCGGAAGCCACGGTGATCGAATGGCACCGCAATGGCTGGCTGGCCCTGATCCACCAGCACCTGATGTCGCTGGGTCGCTTCAACGACCTGACCCGCCGCCAGGCCGGCCGCAGCGCCGCCTGATTCAGGCTACAGGCGCGGCGGCAGGTCGACTGTCGCCGCGCCAGACCCGCAGTACCCGCAGCAGCCGCTCCGCATCGGCCCAGTCCGGCGCAGCGGCGTTGCCCACGCACCACAGGTCGCCGGCCAGTTCCTGCATGGCCGCCACCCCGCGCATCTGCAGTACACCCTGCAGCCGGTGCGCATGATGCCGCAGCGCCTCGGCGTCGCGGGCATCGATGGCCCGCTGCAGTTGTACCAGTCCGGCGCGGATGTCCTGGTCGTACTCGCCACCCAGCTGCGCCTGCAGCTCTGCCGGTGGCAGCACATTGCGGATGATGGCGTCGAATTCTTCGGTCACCTTGCCCAGCGCCTTCAGCAGCTGCTCGATCTGCAGCGGCTTGATCAGTACATGGTCGATACCGGCGCGCCGGCATCGTTGCAGGTGCGTATGGTCCGTGTGTGCGGACAGCGCCACCAGCAGCGAAGGCGTTGTGCCCGCGCGTTCCTGCCGGCGCATGCCTTCGGCCAGGGTGTAACCGTTGCTGTCGCCCAGCTCGATATCCAGCAACACCAGGGCGGCCGGCGAGATCGCCTGCAGCGCGAGCGCTGACGCCGCGTCGTCGGCTTCGCAGACTTCGGCGCCCAGCTGACGAAGCTGCCCGGCAATCATCTGCCGATTCAGCGCATGGTCCTCGACCAGCAGCACCTGCAGGCCGGTCAGGGCTTGCGGCAGGCCTGCGGTGGTGCAGGCGATGTCCAGTGCAGTGGCGTCCAGCACCTGCACCGGCAGGCGCAGGATGAAGCGGCTGCCACGCCCATGCACACTGTGCACATCCAGCGTGCCGCCCATGGCGCGTGCCAGCTGGCGGCAGATGGACAGGCCCAGCCCACTTCCGCCACGCTGCCTGCCGCCATCGGCCTGCTGGTAGGGATGGAACAGCTCGGCCAACTGCTGCGGGGTGATGCCGATGCCGCTGTCGATCACTTCGATCATCAGCCGGGCCGGCTTCGCGCCCTGGTCAAGCTGGGCACGCAGTTCAATGCCGCCCACATCGGTGAACTTCAGGGCGTTGCCCACCAGGTTGTCCAGTATCTGGCGCAGGCACTGGTCGTCCACCCGCAGTGGCGGCATCGGCTCCGTTGGCAAGGTCAGCCGCAGGCTCAGGCCCTTCTGTTTCGCATCGGGCGAAAACGCCTGCAACACCTGCGCGCACAGGTGGTCCACCGCGCAGGGGCGCGGGCTGGGCTGGAAGCGGCCGCTGGCCAACCGTGAAAGCTCCAGTGCCCGGTTCAGCAGGCTGCGCAGGCTGTGCCCGGCGCTGGCGGCCGCGCCTACCAGCTCGCGCGCACCGGCAGGAAGCGAGGACTGCTTCAACAGGTCGATGGCGGTCATCATGGTCTGTGCGGAATTGCGCACTTCATGGTTGACGATGCCGGCGGTGTGCGCCTGCGATTGTTTGAGTGCGCGTGCCCGTTGCCGGCGCTGCTTGCGGCGAAGAAGCGCGAACACGCCAACGCCCGGCAACAGCACGAAGGGAAGCCACGGCAGCATCGACGCAGCCGGGTCGTCCAGCGCCCGGTCCAGCGCGCCGGGCAGTGCCTGCCGTGCCCAGCGCTGCAGCAGGCCCGCATGTTCCTCGATGGTGATGGCCACCAATGCAGCCTCGATGCGGTCCAGCAGCGCCTGATCGTCGTGCCGGGCCAGCAGATGGAACGCATCGGGAAACTCCGAATCGAGCGAGTGCAACTGCAGCGTGGCGTGGAAATCGCGACGCAGGGCAGGGCGCAGCCCGGCTTCCAGGCCGATGGCGGCATCGGCGGCCCCCGTTTCGACCGCTGCCAGCGCGGCATGCACGTTGGGAACGGGGGAAATGCGGGCCCCGGGGTAGCGTGCTGTCAGCCAGTCCGGGTAGGGTCCGCCTTCCACGGCGGCCAGTATCAGGCTGTCGAAGGCGTCCGGGTCACGCGGCAGCACCTCACCCAGCCGGCCCACCAACGCGCTGCCGCCGCCATGGAAGCTGCGCGAAGCGACCAGTTCCGGGCAGGGCAGGTCCAGATCATCCGGGGCACCCTGCACCAGCACCAGGTCGGCCTGATACGAGCAGACGGCTTCAAGGGCCGCCCGGGTGCTGCCCAGGGCGTGCTCGATGAAGGTGAGGCCCGAGTGACGCTCGACCAGTTCCGCATAGCCGTGGGCGAGCGTGGGCAGCGCCTCGGGGCGCCGCTGCCGGTCCGGTAACGGGCGCAGGTTTGGGGCGGTGGCGACACGCACGTCGCGCCCCGCGCTCCACCGCTCATGCCGGGGGCCGCCCGTGCTGGTGCTGGCCACCAGTGCCAGCGCAATCACGAACGCGGTGGCCCCTGCCGTTGCGACGTGGCTCACAGTGCCTCCATCTGCGCGCGCAGCGCATAGATTTCCGCGTCGTTGCGCAGCCCCAGCTTGCGCAGCGCGGCAACCTTCTGGGTGCTGACCGTCTTGACGCTGCGGTGGCGCTGATGGGCGATTTCCGAAACGGTCAGGCCCTCAAGCAGCAGTTGCAAGACCTCACGCTCGTTGCGGCTGAGCGGCTCGCGCGCGGGCGGGAGGTGGCAGCTTGCAGGCAGCCGGCACAGTCCCTGCGAAACCCTGATGACTGCATCGGACAGTTCGGACAGCGGCTCGCTCTTGCCCACATAGCCGCTGATGCCGGCATCGAGCAGCTGGTGGATGCCGGCGGTTGACGACTGCCCGGCAAACGCCAGCAGCACGACGCATGGCGCGCGTTCGCGCAGCGCATGCACCAGGTCGACACCGGCCAGGTCCCCTGGCGCCAGGGTAATGTCGATGATGGCCACATCCACGGGGTTGGCCTGCAGGTACTGCAGCAGGGGATCGCTGCACCCGTGGCTGATCGCAATCTGGAAGCGCGGGTCGCTGCCCAGATGCAGGGCAACCCCGCGGCGAACCACATCGTGGTCATCCAGCAGGGCCAGGCGAAGACGGCGCGGTGCAGGGAGTCCGTTCATGCGCGGGAGGTGATCGGCGCCCGTCGGGCATGGCGATCATTCTGGCGCCGATGTCGCGGCTGGCATCGAATTCCTACGAATTTTGCGACTATTCCTAAAATGGGTGGCGGCGAGTGGGATGCGTGTCGCAGTGTTGCCGGTTCATCTTTCTTGTGGTGTGGCGGAATGCCTGAGCGCAGGCAGGCTCGATTTCAGGCTCGATCGCGACAATGCATCTGCGGGTTCATTTCGAGCCGTTGCGCGTGCGCAGCGGCAGAGAGGCCAGGCCCTGCTCGTGCGCATAGGCGAACAGTTCCACATCGGTGCGGATGCCCAGTTTCTCCATGGCCGCGCGGCGCTGCCGGCTGACCGTGCTGACCGTGCGACCCAACTGCTCCGCCACTTCGGTGATGGAGGGGCCGGAAACGCACAGGCGAAGCACTTCCAGCTCGCGGCGCGACAAGGTGGCCGGGTCGGGATAGCTGCAGCCAGCGTCACGCAGCACGCCTTCCAGGTTCGGGCTCAGGTAGGTCGCGCCAGCCAGCACCTGCGCCAGCACCGCCGGGATGTGGTCCGCCGGCGCAGTCTTGTCGATGATCGCGCGCACCCCGCTGCGTAACGCAAGGCGCAGCGATGGAAGGTTGGAGGACGTCGTGATCAGCGCCACGGGCAGTTGCGGAAAACTGCGCCGCAGCAGCGCCAGCATGGCATGCCCGTCGGGCATCGAGCCGGTCGGCATGATCATGTCGGTCAACAGCAGGTCGGGCAGTTCCTGATGCAGGGCGCGCATCAGGTCTTCGGCATCAACCGCTTCTGCAATGACGCGGTAGCGACCCTCGGCTTCCAGCAGGAAACGAAGGCCAAGCCGGACGACCGGATGGTCGTCTGCGATCGTGACACGGGGTACCACGGCAAATTCTCCTGGAATCTCCAGCGGCGCAGCACCGCCTGCTATTAAGTGTGCTGATGTGCCGCTGATGGGCGACTAGGATCGATGCGCGCCCAATGGTTGCCAATGCAACATCTACGAATTGCATGCCTGCGCGGCCCGTTGCGTCATCCCGCTGGATGCTCGATTTCTGCAACAAATTGCAGATGTCCGCCGCTGAGGCGTCTTTACAACTACTTGCATGGCCCGGATGTCGGGGCGGTGTTTTCATTCCTGCCACGCGGCTCGGTCGACGGGTCGCCATCGCAATACGTCCAGAAACGTCGGCCATTGTCGGCCACGATCCCTACAAGGAATTTCATGAACAAGCGCAGCCATTCCATGCCTTCCAAGAGCCGCCAGGGCGGCTTCACCCTTATCGAGCTGATGATCGTGGTGGCCATCATCGCGATCCTGTCGGCCATCGCGCTGCCGCAGTACCAGAACTACACGGCAAAGGCGCAGACCTCGGCCGCGTTGGCAGAGCTGGCGCCGGGCAAGATCGGCGTCGAAACCATCTATGCGGAGTCCGGCAAGCTGGCCACCACGGCCGCCGAGCTGGGCCTGCAGGGCACCACGCCGCGCTGTACGTCCATTGATGTGAGCATGGCAGCCACCGGCATCGCCTCGCTGTCCTGCGATCTGGTGGAAGGCTCAAAGGTCAGTGGTGAGCTGAAGCTGTCGCGCGACGACAACGGTGCATGGACCTGCAGCAGCTCCATGTCGCGCAAGGATCTTCTGCCGCCGAGCTGCCGCATCTAAGTCAGCGGGCGAGTCGCTGCCTTCCGCCGCACCTTCGGGTGTGGCGGAAGGCGCGGCGCGCCACTGATGCATTACGCACGGGATTGCACGTATGACGCGTTTCCACCGATTGCCCTTTGTCGATGCCGCGCCGATCGCCACGCCGCGCGGCCCGGCGCCGAACATTGTCGACCAGCTCCGGCAGGGCCTGGACGGTGCCAGCCTGAACCAGGTGGTGATCCGCCACAGCGGGGAAGGCATGCTGTTTGCCGATCTGCGCGAAGGCACTGCGGTCCTGGCCGAGTGCGCCGGGCGGGGTGGGCAACGGCTGCAGGCCGCCTTGTCCGAAGCGCCTGGTGAGCTCAGCCTGCATCCGATGGATCCGCAGTCGTTTGCCGATGAGGCCGGTCGCGGGCGGAGCATGCCGCTACGCCCCTTGCTGTGGAACCTGGGCCTGCTTGCCTGCGCCGCCAATCGCGCACTGGCGCCCCTGTCGTCCAGCAGCTGCATCAAGCTGCGGCGTTGGCCGGATTTCCGCGTGCTGGCACACCGGCCCGACAGCTTCCGCATGTGCGCACTGATGATCAAGGCGCCGATGAGTGTGGATGCCTGCAGCCAAGCGCTGGCATTGCCCAGTTCCCAGGTCCAGGCCTTCTTCAATGCGTCCTATCTGAGCGGGTATGCGATGCAGGTGGATGTGCCATCGGTCCGACCATCCGCAGCGGCGAAGGGCAGGGGTGTGGTGGCGCTCTGGCGCAGCGTCCGAACACGCTGGAGCGCATGACATGCAGGAATTCAAGATCGTGGTGCTGGGGTCGATGGGCGCCGGCAAGTCCACCCTTGTGCAGACGCTTGCGCAGGGCAATGCGGTGATGACCGAAGTGCGCAACAGCGACCCCGACGCCAGCAAGGAAATGACCACGGTGGCGATGGACTACGGCGATATCGATCTGCCGGATGGGCATCGGCTGCGGCTCTATGGCAGCCCCGGGCAGGAGCGGTTCGCCTTCCTGTGGCCGATCCTGCTGCAGGGCGTCACGGGCGCCATTGTGCTGGCCGATGCCGCCACCGGCGATCCCGCTGCGCTACTGGCCGCACATCTGCAGGTGCTGCTGAAGCATGACCCGGACCTGCCGGTGGTGATCGGCCTGACTCAGTGCGATCGCGCCGATGCGGCGCAGTGGAAACGCTGCCAGGCCTGGCTGGATGCGTTCCCGCATCCGTGGCCGGTGGTGCCGGTGGATGTGCGCAACCGTGAGGAGTCCATCGGCCTGATGGACATAGTGATGAGCCAGGTGGAAAGCCTGGCATTGGTAGAGAGCGATGAACAACGTGGCAATACCGCCGGCGCCCCATGCCGATGATGCACGCCTCAATGGGCGCCTGAAGGATCTGATGGCTGCTGTCGATGGCGTGGTTGGCGTGGTGCTGGCCAGCGTCGACGGCTTTCCCCTGGCCTTTGCCGGGCGCGCCGAAGGCTCGGAAAAGCGGCTGGCCGCCATGAGCAGTTCGATGCTCGGCCTGGCCACGGCGTTAAGCCGGGAACTGGGTGCCGGCCACCTCGATGCACTCAGTGTGGAAGCGGACGACGGCAAGGTGCTGATGCTGATGGTGCCCGGGCAGACGCCCCGCGTGCTGATGGTCACCTGCAACCGCCTGTGCGTGATGGGCCAGGTGCTCTGGCACGCAAGACAGTGTGTCAGCGCGATTGCCACTTCGGCCGCGCGGGCATGAATTTTCAAGACAGAAAGGAATGAGCATGAACAAGTCGATCAACCAGTCGCTCGAAGCGCTGATGCAGATCAATGGTGCCCAGGCCGTAGCCCTGGTGGACTACGAATCGGGAATGCTGCTGGGCGAGGCCGGTGCCGGCATCGACATGGAGCTTGCCGCGGCCGGAAACACCGAAGTGCTGCGCGCCAAGATGAAGGTGGCAGCGGCGCTGAATCTCAATGACCACATTGAAGATGTGCTGATCACCCTGGGCCGCGCGTACCACGTGCTGCGCCCGGTGGCGGCCAAACAGGGCCTGTTCTTCTACGTGGTGCTGGATCGCCAGAAGGCGAACCTGGCCCTGGCACGCCGCATGGTTCTGGAAGTGGAAGGCGCGCTCTCGCTGTAATCGCGGGGCGCGGCTTCTGCCATGACATGGGGATGGGGGTAGTCGCGCCCGCCGGGGAGGGCGGGCGCGGCGACTTTGAACTGCGGATTGCAGTGGAGGCGGCATGAGAAGCAAGGCAAGACGCAATCGATGCGCTGGCGGGGCACCCTCCCGTACGGCTGGCTTCAGCCTGATCGAGATGATGATCGTGGTGGCTGTGTTGGCCGTGCTGGCTGCAATCGCGATCCCGAACTACCAGAGCCATCGGGAAAAGGCGCGCATCACTGCGATGGTATCCGAGATATCCGGCGGGAGGGTGGGGCTTGAACTACTGATGCTGAGCGCAACGGGAACTCCCATTATTGATCCGCAGGCGGTTGGTCTTAATGCCTCGACCAGTCTTTGCCCGACGGTGAGGGTCGACATCGTTCCATCCTCCCGGAAAGGGTTCCTGGTCTGTCAGGGTGACTTCTTCAACTCTGTCGATCTGACGTACCTGCCCGACGGCACGTGGGATTGCATCGTTGTGACGTATCGCGCCCGCCCGCGCAACAACTGGGCGCCGTCCGGCTGCAGGAACCTCTTTGCCGGCACCTGATCTGTATAGCGCCACAATCCTGTTTCTACCTGGTTGTCACCAAGCAACTGCCAGTGTTGCCCGCGATGTTCGGGATGCTGTCGGGAGAAGTTCAGCCTTTCATAACCCAAGGGCTGGACCCATGAAACCTCGAACAAAACACTCTCACTTTGCTGGGCGCGCACAACTGCGCCGGCTTCCCTCTCCGCTGTTGCTTGCCATGGCGATCGGCTTCGCTGTGCCGACATGGGGCGCGCACTCCCGCAACCTTAACGGTGGCACTCACACCGTTCAACCGGGCGATACGGCCGAGGCTTGGTTTGTGCGCGCGTCCGGGGTGCTGACGTTGGCGCCGGGCGCAGCATCGCTGGGCGTGGATCTGGCCAATTCCTCGCAGTTGATCATGCAGCAAGGCTCATCTGCTGCTGGCTTGGTCGCGCTGGGCAACTTCTCGGAACTGCGTGCAGAGGGGGCAGCACTCAGTGCTGGGTTGCGTCTGACCGTCTCAACCGCGACCTTCAGCGATTCCATCATCGAAAACAGTGCCGACGCGATCTTCCTTACCTCACTCAATTCGCCTTCCGAGCTCCGACTACAGAACACCCGGGCGTATGGGCGGCATGCGCCTGGCGGCCCCAGTGCGGGTTTGTTTGCTGTGGGACTTGGCTTGATCGAGCTGCGTGATGGAAGTCGGCTTTACGGTGACTCCTACGGGGTGCAGATGAGCGGTAGAAGTACATCGCAGGGTGGCAGTGAATTCGACCTGTTGGTGGATGGATCAGCGGTGCAATCGGGCGCCGGTCCAGCCATCAGTATTGAAGGGCAGCAAGATCAGGTCGCCGCGAACATCGTCGTCCGCAATGGCGGGGAGCTTATTGCGGGCAATGGCGTGTTGCTGGATATTTCCGGCGCGCACATGGGTACAGCGAATCTGACCGTCCAGGATGCCGCACTGGAGGGCGAGCTGCGTGCCGGGGCAGGGCATGCACTTCATCTTTCGCTGCTGGATGGCGGCCGCTACCAGGGGCGTATGCAGAACGTGGCTTCGGTGGACGTTGCGGCGGGTGGTCGTTGGACCTTGGTGGAAGACACCCGCGTGGGAGCGCTGTCGCTGGGGCAGGGCGGCGAAGTCGTGATGGGCGAGGGCGCGGGCTTCCATGCGTTGACCGTGGCTGGCGACTTCGATGGCAATGGCGGCACCCTGTGGTTCCGCACGCAGCTGGAAGGTGATGGTGCACCCAGCGATCTGCTGGACGTGCGCGGCGATACGCGTGGGTCCGCCTTTATTGCCGTACAGAACGCTGCAGGCGCGGGCGCACTCACCGCCGAGGGCATCGAGCTGGTCCGGGTCGGCGGTGCATCCGATGCGGTATTCACCCTGGCGGGGCGTGCGGTGGCAGGGCAGTACGAATACTTCCTGCACAAGGGCGCGACTGGTGCCAGCGCCGGCAACTGGTATCTGCGCTCCGAATTGCCTGCGCCTGATCCCTGCTTTGCAGACCCTTCTCTGCCCGGGTGTGGTGGGGTCACGCCGCCGGATCCCTGCCTTGCCGATCCGGCGTTGCCGGGTTGCTTGCCGGTCATTCCGCAGGACCCCTGTGACGTGGACCCCAGCCAGGATGCATGCATTCCCGTGCCGCCCACGCCGGTGCTGAGGCCCGAGCCGGGCGCCTACCTGGCCAATCAGTTGGCCGCGGCCCGCATGTTCCAGATGCGCCTGCAGGATCGTAGTGGCGGCGCTCTGCGCAGCGGCGAGCAGCGTGGCGCGTGGGTGCGGATTGCACGCGAGCAGGCCAGGTTCGCCGCTGGGGGAGGGCAGTTGAACCTGCGGGGCGATACCGATGCCGTGCACGTCGGCAGCGACGTGCTCCATTGGGGGTCGCAGGACAATGCTCGTTTGGGGCTGATGGCGGGAGCTGGGCGCGCAACCAACCGAAGCGTGTCCGTGGAATCCGGCTACGCGGCCAAGGGCAAGGTGAAAGGCAGCGCAGTGGGTGTGTACGGCACCTGGCAGGAGGATCCCGCTGGCATGACGGGGTTCTATGTAGATGCATGGGCGAATTATGCGAAATTCAAGAATGAAGTCCATGGCGACGCACTGGCGCCCGAGCGTTATGCCAGCCGTGCGGTAACCGCATCGTTGGAGCTGGGATACGGCATCCGGGTGGTCAATCGCGCACACTCGTCCATCTTCATCGAGCCGCAGCTTCAGATCATCCATGGCGAGTTCAAGGGCACGCGTCACGTGGAATCCAACGGCACGGTCGTTGCTGGCAACGATCCCGGCGGCAGCCAGGCCAGGATTGGCGTGCGGATGTCTGGCCACGCGACTGGCGTGTCAGGCAATACGGCGGCGCCGTTCCTTTCGGCCAACTGGATTCATCGCCGCGCATCGAATGAGCTGCGTTTTGACGATGAAGCGCTTCGCGGCAGCGTGCCGCGCAACAGCCTGGAATTGAAGCTGGGTGCGCAGCTTCAACTGGGGCGCCGCTGGTCTGCCTGGGGTGACATGGGATGGCAGCGTGGCTCTGGCGACTATCGCAGCGTTGCCGGCAGCCTGGGTGTGCGTGCCGGCTGGTGAGGCGGAATCCCGCGCGGAGCACGGCCGGGTGTTGCTTGAAATCTGCAGGGTCTGAGGTGCGGTTGAGCTGCAGAATTCAAGGCGTGGTTGGGTGTCGGCGGCGGGTTCCGGCGCGTTCTGGGCGGATGTGGCTTGTTGGGTGCTGGATTTCGCGGAGCGGATTCCGGGCATTAGTGTGACGCGTCACGGTGGACGGACTTCGCGACGCGGGTTTGGCGGCTGAGTTGGGCCTCTGGCTGATGCTGGGTTGTCCTAGAGGCGCAGACCTGTTGTGCGGCTGGATCCGACTTCTTGAATTCTGAGCGACTGACCGGGGTTCAGTGCAGCAGAATTCGAGCCTGATAGGCGTTGGCCCAGACTGGAGTCGTTCTAGTGCGGACGTAGCCAGGCCGATGGGGTGAGAGCGTTTGTCTCGGTCGAGGATGGGCCTGGGGAGTGTTGGGGATGGAAGTGGTGACGGGCGTGGGGTTACGGACCTGCCGTTCTGATCTGAACATAATATACATTATGCGAAATGATATATCGGGCTGTCACCGCGCTCGTGGGCCCGGCTTGGTGTCAGTTTTCCTGATTCTTGTCCTTTTGCTCAGGATCGTGCCCCTTCTTGATTTCATTGGGAATTTTGAGGCATTCAGGGACACCATCCTAAATAAGGAAGTGTCGGCTGTAGCTGCCTTCGACCCTGTTCGTAAGACGGTTGGCGTACGGTTCCTCCATGGTCAGGTTCAATTTCAGCAGTTCCAAATCTGAGTCAGCTGTGGCCGAGAGCTACAACCAGTGGTTCCGAGCAAAAATTGAGCGCGCCATTGCCGATGCGCGACCGGCGATTCATCACGATCAGATTGTGGCGCGCGTGCAGGCGACAATCGATGCAGCCAGCATGCGTCGGAAAGCCGCAGAAGATCGATTCATCTGTTCGGGGACCCTTCGGCGGTTACGCTCATGTCGACTTCGGGCTCTGGCGTCGTGGGCGCAACCTTGGGATCGCTTGCTTCGGTGTGTTCCGCTTGAAGGCTGCCTCCAGTTGCGCCGGAAGTTCTCGTAGACTGTTGAGTTGCTTCTCAAGTCCCTCGCACCTGCCCCGAAGAACATCGGCAGCTTGACCGGCCGAGATGGCTGCAGATTGGGCTGCATGCAGCTCCTGGCGTAGCTGATCCTCGATTGCCCGCTGGGCTTTGGCCTGATTGTTGAGTTGAGCCTGGAGATCTTTCGCCTCCTGCCGAGATCGATCCACGTCGCCGAGCGTTCGATTCTCGACAGATCTGACGTACTCGGTCCAGTCCTCTCGCTCAGATTTTGCCGTTTCCAGCGTTTCATGAAGCCGGGCATCAAGATGTTGTCTTGCTGCCTCAGCTCGATCGGCTCTCCGAAGCCCAAGATCCCGCTGCTCCGTTAGCTCTGAGATCTGCAGGTGTAGCTGATCGACCAACCGCTCCAGCTCGGCCGCTTGCGTACTAGCTATGCGTTCGCCGGCGATAGCCGAGGCGCGCTCTGAGCGCATTTGACTCAGTTCGTCAGCCACGAGCCGTGACCTAGCATCCAGCGCTTCACGCTGGGTAGCCAGTGACCGCTCAGTCTCTGCGAACTCTCGAAGGGCCGCCTCCCTAGCGTGCGTCAGCGCCAGCTCCCACCATTGCCCGGCTAGTTCCGCCAACACCGCCGGGGCGTCTTCAAAGTCCGGACGTCGTGGCTGTAGGCGCGTGCCGAGTCGAATCCACCAAGTCTCCAGCCAGCGAGTGACCGTGTTCGGAGAGCCGGTCCCCAGGTGAGCACGGATTCGCTCAACGGTTGGGCGCTCGCCCTTGGCCACCAGTTCGTCGGCGGCGGTGTGGACGTCAGATTCGGTGATGCCGCGGGCCATGCGAAGTCTCCTGTACTGGCGCCCTGCTCTGCTGGTAACGTACTGGCGATAAGTGATGATTATCGCGGGTACACTCTCTTATTCGTAGCGTACATTACATACTATGAATGATAATTCCACTAGTGCCGCCCTCGTCCAAGCCGTCCACCAGCTGGTGCTACCCGAACACTTGGCGCAACGGGCAGCGAAGGCGGTGCGCGAGCTGCTGGCGGAAGCAGCGGCTGAGAACACCACCCGCAGCTACACCAGTGCCCTGCGCTACTGGGCCGGCTGGCATACGGCGCGCTACGGCACCGAGCTCGCAATGCCAGTGCCCGAAGCCACCGTGCTGCAGTTTGTGGTCGACCACGTGCAGCGCCGCTCGACTGATGGTGAGCTGGCGTGGGAGCTCCCGCCGATCGTGGACCAGGCCTTGGTGGCGGCCGGCCTGAAGGCCCAGCTTGGGCCGTGGACCTTGGCCACCGTGCGGCATCGGGTCGCCGTGTTGTCTACCGCGCACAGGCTCAAACAGGCGACCAATCCCTGTGAGCAGCCAGCGATCCGCACCATCCTTAGTCGCGCCGCCCGAGCCGCAGTCAAACGCGGCGAGCGGCCGCGCAAGAAGACCGCGATCACCCTGCCCGAGCTGGAAGCCATGCTGGCCACCTGCGACGATAGCCTGGAAGGGATCCGAGATCGCGCCCTGCTCTGCTTTGGGTTTGCCAGCGGCGGGCGCCGACGTAGCGAGATTGCCTCCGCCGACCTGCGCGACCTGCGCCGGATCGGCGAGGCTGGGTATCTCTACCGCCTAGAGCACAGCAAGACCCAGCAGGCCGGCGTCACCGCCACCTCGAACCCAGACAAGCCGGTACTGGACCGGGCCGCGCTTGCCCTGCAGGACTGGCTGGAAGCAGCCGGGGTCACCGAAGGGGCCATCTTCAGGCGGCTCTGGAAGCAGCGCATTGGCCCCGCCCTCTCCCCGGCCGCGGTCGGGGAGATCGTGCAGCGGCGCGCCCGACTGGCGGGGCTAGAGGGGGATTTCGGTGGGCATAGCCTGCGGTCGGGTTTTGTGACCGAGGCCAGCCGTCAAGGCGTGGCGCTGCCGGCGATCATGCAGCTGACGGAGCACCGGTCCGTGTCCAGTGTGATTGGATACTTCCAGACCGGAGGCGCGTCCGCGAATCCTGCTGGCCGGCTGCTCGAAGATTGACCGCTGGCATCTCGCTCCTGAGACAGAGTCACGCCAACTTATTCTATGGGGCTCGAAACTAATTTCGTGCAGTTCTAACGGCGGGACCCGTGTTGAGCGGCAGCGAAGGTAGATCTCTCGGGCCCTTGGTGCACGATGTTAGCCCGCAAGTAACGAAAGTCAGTTCCGAGTCCGTCGCCAGCATAGTGCAACGGCACGCGCAGTTGGCAGGACTGGACGGCTATCTTGTAGGCCAGCCTTCGGTCCGGCTCTGTGACTGAGAGCCGGCCAAGGTATTGCGCTGCCCGCCCTAATGGCTATGGCGGACCATGGCTCGGCCACCAGCGTGGACGGCTAGTTCCAATACGGGCGCACGGCCGTCAAACCACCCTCCTAGACGGCAACGCAGAAAATGAGACGGGGATCGGCAATAATGGATCCACGCGCCTTAAATAGCCTACCCATGAGCCTCACCAGGACAGGAGAACTGATGGACGCCCTACTCGAAGACCAGATTCGGGAGTGCTTTGGTCGCGTGGTGTACACCCACAAGACGCACGAGAAAATGGCCGACCTATGCGCTGACACGTTGCGCCGGTTCAAGATCGCCCAGATCGTGCTTTCTGCACTGGCCACCTGCGGTGTGGTCTCCTTGTTCCTGACCGATGAGCTACTGGCCAAAGTCATAACGGCGCTGCTTTCGTTTGCCAACTTGGTTGTTGCCGGCTACATGAAGGGGTTCGATCCGGGCGGTGCCGCCCAGAAGCATCGCGACGCCGCCGCACTACTCTGGAGCGTGCGCGAGTCCTATCAATCTCTGCTGACCGATCTTGTTCGCGGAGCATTGTCGGTCACCGACGCAACAGCTCGTCGTGACGAACTACAAAATGCCGTGGCCCGAATCTATCAAGGTGCGCCTCACACCAACGGCAAGGCGTATCAGACAGCGCAGCACGCGCTGAAGCAGCTCGAGGACTACACCTTCTCCGACGACGAGATTGACAAGTTTCTTCCTGCGTCGCTGAGGAAGAGTGCTCGCCCATGACTGCGCCATCAGCGGACCACCGACATACATCATGGATGCAGAAGCTGGCTGAAGGCCTTGATCTTCCGGTCTCACGCTACGAAGCCGCAGATAGAAGTTATCACTCGGTCAGCGAGTGGCTAGAGCGCGAAGCATCCGAGTTCGCTGATAGCCGTGTGCGGGTTTACACCCAGGGCTCCTTTCGCCTCGGGACCGCCATAGCACCCGTTCAAACCGATGCAGACTATGACTTGGACATCGTGTGCGAGTTCGACTGGTCAAAACACCTACGAACCCAAGCCGAACTGCATGCCGCTTTGGGCCGAGAATTGATCGCCTATGCGCGCCGATACAACATGCAGGTGCCCACGCCCTGGAATCGCTGCTGGACCCTAAACTATGCGGATGAGGCGCGGTTCCACATGGATGTACTGCCATGTGTGCCCGATGGCCAGCGCCAGCGCTACCTGCGCGAGGCCGCATCGATGGCGCTGGACCATGTCGACATGTCGGTTTCGATTACCGACAAGGAACATCCGCAGTTCCACTCGATCTCGATTGATTGGTCGATCAGCAATCCCAATGGATATGCGGACTGGTTCTACGAGCGAATGCGACCGGTATTCGATGCTCGCCGCCTGCAGATGATGCTCGTAGAAGCCAAAGCCAACGTGGCGGAGATTCCTGCGTTTCGAGTGCGCACTCCGCTGCAACTGGCCATTCAGATTCTTAAGCGGCACCGTGATATGCGATTCCTGGATCAGGACAATTCCTTCAGGCCCACCTCAGTGGTGCTAACCACTTTGTCCGCTCTTAGCTATCGGCAAGAGGGCACGGTGTTGGAGGCCGTAGTGTCCATCCTCCAGCGCATGGACACCTTCATTGAATCGCGCGGGCAGATCTCATGGATTCCAAATCCGGCTGATCCACGCGAGAACCTCGCCGAGGCGTGGAGCACGGATATGAGGTATCGGGAAGCCTTTCAGGAGTGGCTTGAGGAAGCTCGCACAGACGTCCGTCTGGCATTGGAGAGTGGCTCGCAGGAGGAGTTCATCGACGCGTGGTCTCCCCGACTGGGGCGCGAGCTGGTGGAGTCTGCAGTCGGCCATACGCAGTCCGTGTCGCTCATCACCCGTACCGTTACTGGCGCGCTCAGCAAGCTACGTGACGCACCACATCGCGCTCCGGTCTTCTGGCCACTGTCTCAAACAGGAATGGTCGTCATTGAAAGTGCCCATTATGTTCGTGATGGCTTCCGATCCCAGCAATTCAGTAATAATGGGCGTGTCCCGGTGGGCTCCAAGCTGGTTTTCACGGCTAGCACGAATGTCCCCTCTCCTTATGAGATCTACTGGCAGATCATTAATACCGGCGTCGAAGCCACGCGCGCGCGGGATCTGCGCGGACGATTTGAGGATGCCAAGACGGCGCACGGGCATCTGGTCCGCCGCGAGACGGCCATCTATCGTGGGACTCACAGCGTGGAATGTTTCATCGTCAAGCAAGGTTATTGCGTGGCGCGCTCAGGCTTGTTCGTTGTGAACATCCAATAGTCAGCAAACAAAAGGAGTTGCCGTGAGTGTCGCCCTCTGGTTCCAAACTTTCTGCGCTGCCCTCCAGGTCGATACCGCATCTACGATCAGCCAACGCTACGGAGCCATCACCACTCGTCTCAATACAGACTTCTGGATGACAACATCTAACACTGCCCATAGTCTCTATGCCGGGTCCTATGGTCGCAATACCGCGATCAGAGGTTTCAGTGATCTGGATATGGTGTTCCAGCTGCCGCAAAGCCTGTTTGCGCGATACGGCAGCTATGCCAGTAACGGCCAGTCCGCGCTGATCCAGGCGGTGAAGACCTCCATTGAACGAACCTACTCGCGCACATCGGTTCGCGGCGATGGGCAGGTGATCCAAGTCCCCTTCACGGACGGCATTACCTTTGAAGTAGTGCCTGGTTTTCAGAATCAGAACGGCAGCTTCACTTATCCCGACGCCAACGGCGGTGGGCGGTGGCGCCAGACTGATCCGCGCGCAGAGATCGCCGCCATGCGGAATCGGAACGCGACGGTGAATCAAAACCTCGTTCCTCTGTGTCGCATGATGCGCCAGTGGAAAGCAGAATGGGTCGTACCTATTAGCGGACTGCTGATCGATACGCTGGCCTATCAGTTCATCGAGAACTGCGAGCACCGCGCCAAATCGTACTACTACTATGACTTCATTTGTCGTGATTTCTTCAAATTTATGTCTGAGAGAAGCCGGACACAGGGCTATTGGCGGGCCCCGGGCAGCGGCCATCACGTATTCGGCGGAGATCTTTTCCAGTACAAGGCCTTGCGTTGTTACAACCTCGCGGTAGAGGCGATCAACTACGAGCTCTCCACTCCAAGAAGAGAGTACTCCGCAAAGCAAAGGTGGGGCGAGATCTTCGGCTCTCGGTTCCCAACTTGACGTCGGGTCCCATCTTTTGGGAATTTTCCAACTTCACGAAAGTCGGTAATGATCATAGGGGGTCACGCCGGTTTCAAGCGCACTGAAGCGAAGGTAGATACGAGTCATGAGAAGTGGTTGCCGGCCCTCTGCGGATGGCGGCTTTGGTCGGAATTCCCCCTTCCCTACCCCCGATAAATCTTCCTAATCCGCTAGAACGCGCAAGATCTGCTCTGGGGGGGGCGGGGGCGGTGCTTGACAGGTGGTGCATTCCTTTTCCCCGGTTACCACCTGCACTACCCCAACCGCCGGCAGCCCTCGCCTGCGTTTGCGGCGCTGGTGGCGTGGCTGAGGCTGGATCAGCAAAAGCAGTACAGAAGTTCAGGCGCGCGCGGACCGGCGGTCGGTGTGAGACGTTCCGCTGCAGTTGCTAACGCCATGCGATGACAAAGCGGCGTGGCCGGAATGGGTCCTTCACCCTGTCTTTGAACCGGTTTGTCTGCCGCCCTTCTAGGCTGGGCACTCCCTTCAACGCTGGAGCGCACCGATGGCGATCAAGACCGCAGAAGACCTGTTCATCCACGAACTCTCTGATATCTACAGCGCCGAGAAGCAGCTGACCAAGGCGTTGCCC
>PXOB01000596.1:0-10217 GCA_003012115.1 Trichothecium sympodiale
GGAGCGGCCAGCCTGGACGGGCCCAGGTCCCGGCCACGCAGCGCGTCGAAATCGATCTGCTGGTTGCCGGCGGTGACCGCCACGCTGGCGCCCGGGCGGGTATCGCCCTGCAGCAGGCCACCGGTGGTCACCACACTGCCCTCGTCTTCCAGCCGCAGCTGGCGCCCGGCGCTGACTTCGACATTGCCTGGCCCGGCCACGTGGATACGGCTGTGCACGACATCGCGCCCGGCCACCACCGAGGTCACGTCGGTGGCCGAGGTATTCAACGCACCGATGTCGGACACCAGGATGTCGCGGCCCGCGGTGACCCGCACCGGCGCGGCCAGGTCGCTCCACGACAGCAGCGTGCGGACACCTGCGGGGTTTTCCAGGGCCCACTGCTCGCCAGTCCTCAGGCCGACGATGTCGCCCTGCACGGCCTTGAACAGGTTGGGCGTCGCGCCGGCCCGGCGCACGCCGCCCGCTCCGGGCACGTTCGCACCAAAGGCGAACAACGGCAGGCCCGCATCCGCGCTGCCCTGCTGCACCGCATCGGCGGACACATTGCCCACCGTGGTCGCTCCGGCCACTGCAGTAAACGCAGGGGCGAACGGCGTGGGCAGCGGGGTGTCGGCGCCGGAGCTGCTGATGCCTGCCGCACCTTGCTGCAGCAGGATCGAATCCATCGCCAGCACTTCCAGTGCGCTGTCGGCCGACGGTGCCGTCAGCAGCACGTCGCGGCCGCCGCTGGTGCCGGCACGGGCCAGCCGGATGCTGCCGCTGGCGGCCAGCATGCGCAGCTGCGAGGGATACAGCCAGTAGCGCAGCTGGCTGCCATCGGTCAGGCGCGTACCCTCGGCGAAGACATCGCCTGCAGCCGGCTCGGGCAGCAGGCTGCCGCGCACCTGTGCCGGTGCCAGATCACCACCGATGGACACCAGGTCGATGGCCGTGTTCGCCGTCCACAGCGAGAACCAGCTGTTGGCGGCCGCCGTGCGTCCATCGCCCAGTGCGACCGCGTTGAAGTTCGCGACCGGTACGCGGCCGGCATCGGCCACGCCGGCCAGCACTACATCACCACGCGCCTGCAGCGACGCTGCCGCATCACCCAGTACCAGCACGGGTCCACCCATCGGCTGGCCCATCTGCGCGCGGAACGGATCTTCCTGGCGCAGGCCCGCATAGGGCGCCACGTAATGCGCTGCTCCGATCGCCACGCCACCGATGCGCGCAGCGTCCAGCTGCACGTGCCCGCGCAGGTTCACCAGCACACCGTTGAGGCCCAGGTGCGGCACGTTCGACGTGGGCGAGGTCGAGGTCGCCGCCAGCTGCGGATTGAATGCGCCGCCCAGGCGCACATCCAGGTCGCCACCACCGGTCAGGTGCAGCGTTCCGTCGGCGCTCACGCGGCCGGTCGAGCCGACTGCCGCGACCAGGCCGGACGAATGGCGCGCGCGGTCGCTGGCCGTGGCCACGCCGCCCATCACGCTCAAGGCACCGGCATTACGCCCGGCATCCAGGGCCAGGTTGCCGCCGCCCAGGGTACCGAAGCCGACGAAGCCCACCATGCGCGGCCCGGTCAGCTGCAGGCTGTCGCGTGCGCTGTAGGTACCGAAGTTGATCCACCAGCTGCTCGGCGATGCCGCGGCGCCGCCGACGGCGCCATTGCCCTGCCGCCACAGCCAGTTGCCCACGGCGCTGGCCGCGTAGCCTGCGCTTTCGCGGGTCGTGCCGAGGATGTCTTCAAAGCCGACATCACCATTGGCATCCCACAGATCACCGCGGATATCGCGACCGGCAGCCACGGTCAGGTTGCCGCCCTGGTCGGGATACCAGGCCTGCCACGCCGTCAGTGCCGCGTCATAGCGGCCGCTGGCCTGGATCGGGCCCAGCAGCGATGACAGCCCCGGTGCAGGCGCCCGACCGGGGTTGAAAGCCGCGTCCTCGCCGTTGCCCAGTGCGGTGGGCGCCCCGGCCGTATACACGCCGTAGCCGGACATCATGCGCACATCGCGTGCCGCCAGAAGCTGCAGATCACCCTTGCCGGTGCGCAGCACGCTCCACAGCGGAATGGCCGGCTTCGACCCATAGGTGGTGATTTCGGTCATCGTGCCACCGCCATAGCAGTAGCCGGTGGTCGCGCAGAAGTCCTCTTCGCTCATGCCGATCAGATCGCCGAACTCGCGGGCGGACTTGCCGACCCACGATTCATCGCCCCACATGTCCAGCGAGCCCTGCTTGTCGACCAGGCGCGGTGCGGCCTCGCAGTAGCCGAACGCGCAGAGATCCTCCTCGCTCATGCCCAGCTGCGCGGCTGCGTCCTTGAGCAGCAGGCCGGCCAGCGAACTGTCGCCCCACAGGTCCAGCGAGCCCTGCTCGGTCAGCACCTTGTCACCCACCCATTCGGTGGTGGTCTTGATGGTGCCGATGGTGCCGTAGTGGCTGTCGGCCAGCACCACATCACCGTCCGCACCGAAGCGGCGCTGGCGCGGGTCGGCGGCCGTGGTATCGGCGCCGGCCACGGCGGTCAGGTCCCACGAGGTGGTGCCGTCAGGCAGCATCGCCGCCAGCGCCCAGTTACGCCCCTGCTTGCCATTGCCGTCGGCAGGCCGCAGGTTCACCGGCTTGCCGCCGGCCAGGCGGACGCCGGTCATCGAGGGAATGAGTGAGCCCGGCGCGAGCAGGAGCGCGGTGGACAGGTCCATGGCTTCCGGCAGTGCGGCACCGGCCGGCCACAGCTGCGCGGCCAGGGTCGCCTTGGCCGACAGCCGGAAACCGGCGCCCAGGCGGTCACCGGCCGCCAGCTGCACGGCCTGCTGCAGGACCGTACCGGCGCCGAGCACCTTGCCATCGGCGGTGGTAACCGCAGCCGGCAGCACCATGCCCGCCGGCAGCAGCAGTTTGTCGCCCAGGCGCATCTCCGCAGGCAGCACCGTACCGGCGGGCAGCTCGGTGGCGGCGAACGGAATCGCGTAGTTCAGCACAGCGCCCTTGGGGAAGCGCGTATGTGCCTGCAGGGTCACGCCATCGATGGGCACCACGATGTCGCCGCCCAGCGGAGTGATGCGTGTACCGTTGGCATCCAGGGTCTCGCCCAGCAGCCAACCCGATTCGTCCGGGTTGTCCGGGGGCGGTGCGAAGCCGTCGTTGATGCTGCCGTAGATGTTGATGTCACCGGCCGCACGCAGCACCAGTGCCGCCGATTCACCGAAGCCCCGGCGCGTTGCATCGCTGCGGTTGGCCTCCGGGCCGTAGCGGTAGCCGGACAGGTCCAGGTCGCCGCGCACGGTCAGGCTGCCGGTGGGATTGTCGGCCGACACCACGCCAACGATTTCCACGCCGGACCGCAGGCGGGGCGTACCCAGTGCCGCCAGGCGGGCGCCCAGGTCGGCATTGCCCACTGCGGCATTCATCCAGGCCTGGTTGTGCGGATCGACTACGCTGTCCAGCCACTGCTGGGTGATCAGCTGCGGGCGGCTGCCGTTGACATCCGGCGTCGCCGCCAGCGGTGCGTCGGTGTAGCGCCGGAACGCGTTGACCAGCACGTCGCGTGCACCCGCAACCTGCAGCCCGGATTCGGCGCGCACCGCTGCATCATCGGCGCCAAGGCGCGGTACGTTCAGGGTGAGCGTGCCGCGCGCCACGCCATCGTTCTGGCCCGCCGCCGTGCCCACGGCCACATCGGTGCCGCTGCGCAGGTCGACCCGTGCGGTCGCGCCCAGGACCACCTCGCCGTCGCGGCTGGTCAGCTCCACCTGCGCGCGGTTCGAGCTGTTGATGATCTTGCCGTAGCTGTCCACGCGCAGCGCCGTGCCATGCGCATCCAGCACCCCATCCACCTGCAGGCGATCGCGGGCGGCCAGGCGGATGCTGCCCACCTGCGCACCACTGGCATCGATGCGGCCGCTGATGGTCAGGCTGCCGCCGTCAACGCTGATGGCCACATTGCGTGCCTTCAGTGTATCGGCCACCACCAGATCGCCCTGCTTGAGCTGGAAGCTGCGGGTACCGAAGAAGCCACCGCCATCGAGCCTTGTGTTCAGGCCAGTGAAGTCACCCAGCTGCTGGGCGCGGACGAACAGTTCGCCGCTGTCGTAGGGCACGCGACTGCCGCCCATCTGCTGCGTGCCACTGGCAGAGCCGAGCAGCGTGCCGGACAGATCGACGCGGCCGGCGCCTTCGCCCAGTGCCGTGGCACTGATCCTGCCGGCGCGGTTGTTCAGCGCCGACACATCGATGCGCGACCCGTCCAGCGCCAGCACGTCGCCCTGTGCAGCACTCAGCTCGACGTCGCCGCCCCAGCTGTATTTGTCCAGGTCGTCCATGCGGATCCGGCGCCCAGCCAGATCGAGCCGCGCGGCACTGCCCAGGGTCAGTGTGTTCTCGGCCGCCGCCTGCAGGCGCCCCGAGGCCAGGGCGACGGTGCTGTCCAGCAGGATGTTGCGTGCCTGCAGGGACAGTTCGGCGCCCAGCGCATCACTGCTGGCGCCCGCACCGCCACCGGTAACGCGCAGGTCACCACCGGTGCGCACCTGCAGCTGGCTGCCGGCGCTGCCGGTCAGCAGCGGCGCCTGGATGTCGAGCGCACCGCCGCTGTACTGCCAGCCGCTGCCGGCCACATAGGCGCCCTGTGCCTGGTAGACATCCAGGCCGCCCTTGCCGGCAAACTGCACCTGTTCACTGGCACGCAGGGTGACCGCATCGAAGCCCAGTACCTGGCGGTTGGCCGGCACTTCCGAACTCGGCCGGGTGTACGGGGCGCGCCCCAGGATCAGGGTGCGCGTGTTGATGTCCAGCTGGCTGTGGCCCAGGCGATCGACCATGGCAGCGCCCGGCTGTTTCGGCGCGCTGCTGATGAAATCCGGCGAGGCCGCCAGGGTGCCGTCCCAGACCAGCGTGTCGGCGAAGATGCGGGCCTGCTCGCCCGCCTTGCCGTAGCCATGGATGGCCGGTGCGCCCAGCACCAGCTCGCGTAGGCTGCTGTGGCCGGTGGCGGGGTTGCGCGTATCCAGATCCACGTTGCCGAACACGTTGATCGCATCGCGCGCGCTCAGGCTCAGCGTTTCCAGTGCCGGTGTGCCGGTGGCGGTGTTGCCACGCAACAGCTGCTGCAGGGTCTGCTGGTTCAGCGCCAGGCCCTGCGGCAGGCCGCCGGTGGCCGCCGCGGCCTGCAGTGCCGCAGCCTCGCCCATGTTGATCGCCGACATGCTCAGGCCCAGCCGGCGGGTTCCATAGCTGACCGTATCGCGCAGCTGGAAGCTGCCTTCGGTGGCCACGTTGATGCTGCCTTCGGACAGCAGGCGGGTCTGACCCGCGCACTCCTGGGTCACGCACGCGCCGATGTCGATGGCCACCTGCGCCGTTCTTCCGGCCGGCAGCAGATTGGTCTGCCCGTTGGACACCACCAGCAGGCCGGTGCTGGACTCCCCCTGGTACAGGTAGCCATCGGTCGCGTCATACGCGGGTCGGCCCAGCCCCAGCGTGCTGACCGTGGCGCCCTGTTCCACCACAACGCCCTCGCCACCGCTGCGCGCGCCCAGCACCACCTCGGCCGCACGCAGGCTGGCGCCGGAACGCACCAGCACGGTCGAATCGCTGGCGCGCAGCAGCAGGGAGCCCGGCTCGGTGCTGTCCGGGCGTGCGCTGACGCCCACCAGCAGGCGCGACGGCTGCAGCGCGGTGAGCGCATCGGCAAACACCGCAGCGCCGGACGTACGGCTGGCGCTCTGCCCGCCCGCCAGGATTTCCAGGCCGCCCCCGTTGCCCAGCACCGCCACCGTACCGCCAAATCCGCTGCTGCCGGCAGCGGCACCGAAGCGCGTGCTGCCCGCCATGCGCAACGCCACATTGCCACCCTGGCCGGCGCCGTTGCCCAACTGCAGCAGCAGGGTGCCCGCATCCACGGTCTGCGCACCGCGCGGAATGCCACGCCGTGCCGCATCGTCGGCAACGAACTGGTTCCAGGACGTTTCGTTGTAGCCCGAATGGCGCCGCACCACGTCGGCCGGGGTCAGGATCACATCGGTCCACAGCCCTGCTGACGATGCGCCCAGGCCCTGGGCCTGTTGCCCGCTGGTACGCCAGGACCCGGTCCCGGTCGCCGTGGGCGCGGCCATCGACGCGCCCTGCGCGCCCAGCTCCACGCGGAAGGCGCCGGGCTGCAGCGCGTACGACGCCGGCAGCAGGGTGTAGGTCCCTGCTGCCAGCCCCGGCACACCGGCCGGCACGGTGATGCGCTGGCCGATGCGCGGATCGGCGGTTCCCTGGGCCAGGTTCGCCGGCGCCACGTCGCTGGCATAGCCCGGCACGATGGCGTACACGGCATTGCCGCTGCTGCTGAAGTTGAAGGCCGGATTGGCATCGGCCAGCGCATGGCTGCGCACATCGACCGAGCCACCGCGGCCGCTGACGAAGCCCGCGCCGGTCAGCTCGCCACCGCCGGACAGGTCCAGCAGCGCGCCCCCGGCGATGTCGATGCGATTGCCGACCAGGCTGACGCCGATGTCACTGGCGTCGCTCACCCGGCCGATGGCGCCCGGGGTGACGGCCGCACCGGCCAGTTGCCAGACCAGGCCATCAACGGTGCCGCCATAGGGAAGCTTCAGGCCCGCCGCACTGCTGGAGGTGATGCTTCCCGGCAGCAGGGCCAACGTGGATGCGGTACCCGTGGTGCTGGTGCCGCCCAGCTGCAACTGGCCCAGCGGGGCCCGTACCACGCCGCCCTGCTCCACCGTGGCCGCCACCAGGGCCAGGCTGCCGAACACCGAATGCGGCACGCTGGCGCCCGCCCCGGAGGCGTGGATGCGCAGCAGGCCATCCGCGTTCGCCCAGATGTTGTTGCCCAGGCCGCTGTCGGCCAGGCCGATGGCGATACGGGCGCGGGTACCGGCGGTGGGATAGATCTGTGCCGCGGTGATGTCCAGCTGCGACGGCGCCAGCAGCTGGGTTGGATAGTGGCCGTTGCTGCCGCTGACCCCGGCCAGCAGGCGCAGGTCGCCACGGCTGACCAGTTCGCCGCGTTCGAAGCCAGCCAGTGACACGGTATCGCGCAGGTCGATCAGCTCGCCCTGCGCGGTGAACACGTGGCCGGCTGCGGTATCGCGCCCCGCCTCCGGTGCCACGAAGGGATTGTTGCTGCTGACACGCTGCCAGCGTGCCTGTGCCAGGCGCAGGTACGGCGCCTGCACGTGCAGGCCGCTGCCCTTCGCGCTGCCGGTGGCCATCGCCAGGGCGGCATCGCTGCTGCCATACAGGCGCAGGCTCTGGCCCAGGCGCAGGTCGACATCGCCCTGTGCGCGCAGATCGGCGAACAGTGAAAGATGATCGAAGCCGCCCTCCTGCACCTGCTGTGCCGACAGCACGGCATGTCCGTAGCGCGGCGACTGGGCATCGCCCTCGCGCACCGTCGCCTGGGTCAGGGTAATCGCACGTGCACCGCCCACCTCGGTGGTGGTGGTGCCGTTGTCGTACAGGCCGCCACCGAACGCCACGCCCAGCGTACCGCCCTGCGCACCTGCGCCACCGGCCACTGCACGCAGCGTGCCGTCCAGGTACAGCGCATTGGCCGAGCGCAAGGCGATGGTGCCACCGTTGCCGGCCAGCAGGGTCTCGCCCTGGCCCTGCACGTCCAGCACCGCCGACGCGCCCGAAGCATCCAGCACGGCGCCGCGCTCGATCACCACGAAGGCATCCGGCGGGCGGTTGCCGAGATCATCACGATCTTCCCAGTCCAGCGTGCCGCCGATGCCGATGCTGCCACCGTCGCGCAGGATGCCCTGGCGCCGGCCGGACGCATCGCGTTCCACATGGCTGTCGGCCGAGACGTCCAGCACCGCGTCCTTGCCGATGCGGTACTGCAGGGCACTGCCCTGGGCCTGGTAGGTCTGCAGCGGGTCGCGCACGTCGTCGAGCAGGATGCTGCCGCCGCGTGCGGTCAGCCGGCCTTCCACGGTGATGTTGCCCGCCCCGCGCAGCTCGATGGACTGGCCGGGATCGACCGTGACCGATGCGTCGCGGCCAATGCGTACGTCACCGCCACCGAGATTGCGCTGCGAGCGCAGCAGTACGCTCGCACCGCCGCGTTGCTGGATGGCGCCGCTGCCGGCGTCAGCCGCGTACAGCGGCGGCAGCCAGGTTTCCAGTGCTTCGGCTGCCGATGCGGCGTCACCGGCGCGATCACGCAGGCGCAGGCGCGGGGCACGCGCGGTCAGCGTGGTACCGTCGGCCACGTCCAGGCCGGCATGGCCGTTGATGTCATAGCGGTCGAAGCCGCTGCCGAGCAGATCGGGGCCCAGCCACAGCCGGCTGTCATCGGTGGCGCCGTCGGCCAGCACGATGCCGCCACCGCTGGCCAGCTGCAGGCGGCCTGCCCCGGCCACTCCCAGGCCACTCAACTGTCCCTGCAGGGTCAGTCGCCCGCTGCCATCACTGGCGACCTGGGTGCTGTCTGCCAGCAGGCTGATGTCGCCGCCCTTGCCGCCGCTGGCATGCCCCTTCAGGTCGACACTGCCCGCGGCATCGACATTGATGCGGCTGCCGCTGGCGACGATCACATCGTGGCTGCTTTCCAGTGCCACCCGACCACCGTCGCGCCAGGCCTGGCTGCTGCCCGCGGCCGCATCCAGGCGCTGGTTGGCCCAGCGTCCCTGCAGGTCCACCACCGCAGCCGAGCCCAGCGCGACGACGCCGCGCCCGTCGGCCTGCACCACCTGCACCTTGCCGGTGGCGTCGGCCAGCAGATTGCTGGCGGTCAAGCTGCCGCCGGCGATGCGCAGCTGGCCATCGATCTGCACGCGGCGCCCGATCAGGTTCAGCTGGCCACCGTCGGCCATCGACAGCGCGCCGTCCAGGGTGATGTCACCGCGGGTGGCCAGGTCCAGCCGGCCCCACTGCTGTGCGCTGAGCTGGCTGCCATCCAGCCACACCGTGTTGCGCCGGCTCTCGTCCAGCGACTGCTGCAGAGTCCACGCCGCGCCCGACGGCGCAGCATCATCTCCCACGCGGACCTGCGAATCGAACACCGAGGTCCGCCCGGTGCCGTCGTAGCGCCCCAGCCACAGCTGCGCACCGCGGGCCACCGCGGTCTGCGACTGCGCGTAGCCATCGGCGGCAGCGGCGGGCGTGCGGGTCTGGCGCACGCCATTGAACACCGCCGTATCCACCTGCCCCTCGAGTACTGCGCTAGGCGCCGATACCAGCAGACGACCGGCGTCGCGGCCGACGGTGTATCCGTTTTCGATACGTGATTCGCTGGCAATGATCGGGTTGCGCCAGGCCTCGGTCACGCCCCAGCGCGCCTGCTCCACCTCGTAGCCGCGGTACAGGCCGGCAAACACCACCTCGGCCGGAGCATCATCCATGCGATAGAGCTGGCCATCGGTGCCGCGCAGCCAACTCTGCCGCATCGTGCCGCCGGCCACGTCCAGGCTGCCGCCGGACAGATTGATGCGGGAGCCGCCGCTGGTGACCACCTCGTTGCCGGACAACTGCACCGTGCCACCCTGGGCCGCCCATTCGCCGATTGAATGGCCCTGGTTGCCCAGGTAGCCGCCTACCTCCAGCAGGCCACCGGCGGTGTACCAGCGCTCCCCCTCATAGCCGCCGGTGCCGGCCGGCACATGGATCAGCCCACGGCGATCCACCCAGACCTTCGCGCTGTTCAGCGCGCCGGTATCACGGTTGCCAGGGGCATCGCGCAGCTCATTGCCCTGCACGTTGATTTCCAGCTGGTTGCTGTCCATCGCCACGTTCACGCCGGTCGCGCCGGATACGTCCACGCGCGCGCCATCGGCCAGCAGGGTGCGCTGCTGCGCGTCCAGCACCACCTGCCCACCGGTCGCCAGCGTCAACGAGCCTGCCTGCGCTTCCACCGTTCCACCCGACACGATCTCCACCCGCGACTGGTCGCGGCGGTCCTGCAGGCGCGAGAGATTGTCGAAGGCACCGGCAGCGGCCAGGGCACGGACCTTGTCCTGCTCGGTCGATTCGGCCAGCAGTGCCTGGCGCTGGCTGTCCAGCGCGGTCGTCTTGCCATCGTCCTCGATCAGGATGGCCGTGGTGGAATCCCGGGCGAGGGTCACGCTGCCCTTCGCATCGCTGGATGCGCTGAGCAGGTGCACCGTACCGCGCTGGTTGAGCGTGCTGGTGGCCACGGCCACGCCGGCCTGCTCCACGGTCCGCCCGGCCAGGGTGATGTCGCCCTCGCGGGCCTGGATCAAGCCGGTGTTGCGCACGCT
>PXOB01001154.1:0-40040 GCA_003012115.1 Trichothecium sympodiale
CCCCCCGCTCCTGCTCCCACTCCTCCTCCTCCACCTCCTCTCCCTCCTCCTCCTCCACCTCCTCTCCCTCCTCCTCCTCCACCTCCTCTCCCTCCTCCTCCTCCACCTCCTCTCCCTCTCCCTCCTCCTCACTGTCCAGATCGCTATTATGAAGCATCGGGAACGGCGTCCTTGGCAGACATCCCCCGCCGCCATCACCACCAGTACCACCACCAGTACCACCAGTACCACCACTCCTCCTCATACTCCTCCTCCTCCTCCCCGGCGAGACGAAACTCACCCCTGCTGAAACCCCCCCGGCTTGCGCGTCACCCACGTCGGGAGACTCATCGTCGTCCGATGCGGCATGGACCATCAGAAGCGGCTGCGAAGGCGACGACGACGACGCATGCCGGTCATCAGACACCGGGCGAGGAAAGCTCCTCATTGAGCCCGAGTGGTTCGAGCTGCGCGGCGATAGGCGCAGCGCTGGATGGTTCGGCCGCTTCGAGTCTATGCCCTTGCCGGGCTTCCAGCGGAGCGTGCCTTGGTTTGTTGAACTCGCTGCCATGGTCCCAACTTTTTTTTTTTGCGCCAGAACTTCCTTTATTTTCCTTTTTTATCTTTGACACACCGTGGGTTGTGAATGACCCTTTTGGTTCTTCTTATTTTCACTCCTTGTCCCAACCCCCCTTTCTTTTTTTCCTTCCCCTTCCCTTCTCAGCGCGTTGAATGTCCCCCTTGGATTATATATATATATAGATATATATATATGAGGCTTTTTTTGGTCCTGTTGTTTTTAAAACAAAACCACGAGGGTGAGTGAGCCTAGAGTGAATCAATTGGAATGGTATGATATGTAAAGTTTTAGTAGTGAAACCAAGCTAGCAGATTAGACCGCTTCCGAGTGACATTCGAGTGACGATAATACGGTGCAAGAGCCTTCTTTCATGCTCTCTTGGATTGTTGAGGATGATGACTCGTCAAGAGGTCGTTCCTTGGATGATGGAAGGGGAAAAAAAGTTGCCTTGATGTGATGTTGTTGCCTTTGTTCCTCGGAACCATCTTGGCTCGTTGGTAGCAGCATCACCACCGGAAGAAGCTCGAGCCCGTTGGCTAATACTACCAGAAAGCACAGTACTAATACTTAGTGCGTACTTACCTTTGAAGGGGCTTGCCCTGGTTCTTAGTAGGAAGCGTGGGTACGTATATGATTTTGAGCTCCTCATGTAGGTTTCGGTGCGAGACTAAGGCGGTAGTACTGGCTGGAGTTCTCGCATCTCAGCTAGTATAGTAGTAGTTATCTAGTTAGTCCCTTCGCACGCGGTGGTACTTCTCACCGAATATTTCAACATTATTAAATTGGTTATGAATTTGAATGCTGTCGTTCATTGCGTCGTCTGTAGATATACACGAAACATCATCGTACATCGTCTCTGCCAAACTAGTACCTACTCCAGGCTCATCCGCGCCTCATCCCCTATCCCCCAATCACCTCCTCCCTTGGCCTGCTTCTGAAGCTCCATTTCTACCTCAAATCCTAGCCCGCTGACATCTTCTTCCTCAGATAGCACGTCGCTCGTGCTCCTCCCTCGTTGCTTGCTGTTCGCTTCAGCTTGGGATAAAATCGACGACCGCTCCGTATTTCTCCGCCGTAGAGACGGCCAAAATGACCTAGAGGATGACGAGTACGTCGACATGGCGTCGTTGCTATCGTGATCGTGGTGTCCCTCGGCTGGTGTATGGTCGATGATGGGCATGGCAGGCTCAGATCGCATGTGCGAGATCATCTTTTCGTCCATGGTACTGTATTTCGTATGGAGCGTCGACGACGAAGACTTTGGTTTCACGCCCGACCCATCCAATTCGTGAGCTTTGGGCTCATTGGGCTCATCAACCTCGACTAGTTCGGCATCGCGGTACCACTTCCGGCGTCTGGTCCAGCGACCCCAGCCGTCTTGCCCCCTCTTTCCGCTCTGCCACTTCAAGGATGTTAGCCAATGTCCTACTTATTCTCACACGGGGCCGGTACTAGCCTTGGTATCATAATACACCCATCCATTCTTGCTCTCCTCCCCATCATAGTCGACAGTGCCCTGTTCGTCGGGAACTCCATCCACCCTCCAGCGGCTACCAGAAGCCCACCTCCACTGCATACCGCTCCCATCCTCGACTGCCGGCAGCTCAAACTCGTCTTTGGAGGGAACGGCATTATTGTGCTCATCGGACCAAGCAGGTCGCTCATAGGCGAAGAGGTTGTTTGTCCAGCCCAAGCCGACCCAACGCCGCTGATTCTCGTAGAGAATAAATGTAAACTTGACGCCTGCCGTTTTCCCACTTCGGTTGTTGAGATGAAAGCTGGGTCTCCTGAGCCCCTTTGCGAGCTCTGATTCTGCAGGGCTCCTCTGCAGACGTGCCTGTCCATCCTTGCCCTCGGGAGACGAGGACTCTGTCGTAATGCTGACTGTTGACGTCGCCGTTTTCGCAGGACGATCAAAGCGAAGGCCAGTTATCGCTGCCGCGAGCGCCCTGACGGCTGCGCTGCGCCAGAGAATGGCTCTCGACACCCTCATGACTCTGGCATGCCAGGTCAGGGCGATGCTCCCTGCTACCAGGACTACCCGTCGTGTAGTGACCACTCTCCAAGGCGGCATGGCCAATATCACCCAAAAGGGCGTGACAATCAACAGACGCATGAACATGGCTGTCAATGCAGGCTTCACCGTTGCGCTCGTCGGCGTCCGTTGCGTGCTGAGAAAGTCCGTCATCTCGAGCAAGGGCTCCATCAAGACATTGCACCTCCCCGTCAACTCTTTCAACGTCTCGACAATCTCATCAAGCGTCTTCTGGTGTTTAGTGTTGGTGACATCGGAATTTCCCCTTGTATGCTTCTTCTGGTCCTGCGCGCCGGCCTTACCAGCTTTGGCCTGCGTCGCACCGCTCGCGCCGCCATTGGCATTGACCGCTGTTGCATCTTTAGAATCCCTAGCCGGCTCGTTCCAACCACTGCTGCTTAGAGGGCTGTACCTCCTCCCGTACATGCCGGCAATGAGACCAACGCCGACAACCACGGGACCGCCCCAGCGAACAACCGCATCGCCATAGAGAACAACGGCCCAGAATGCGCAAAGCAGCAGAAAGCTCTGCCACGGATCACCGGTGCTCCATGTCAAGAGGCCGACAAAGGTGTTGAGCGGGAGGATGAAGGGGTGGCTGTAAGCAAGGGCGCGGGTGACCTGAGGTGGTGTGGCGAGGAGAAGCGGGCTCTTCTGGTGTACGAGGATGGTCGACCGACGGGAGGATCTCGAGGGGGTATTCGCGGAGAGAGTGACGGGGGAAAACGCAGCGAACGTTGGAGGATCGTAATTGTAGTTAAGGCCGTAGTTGGGCGGCGTGACGCCGAGGTTGGAGTCGTCGCGCGACGACATGGAAGGGTTGAGATGCGACAGCCAAGGCGTGTCCTGCGAATTGCTGCGTTAGTCCCAGAACGAGGCGCCGAGGAAATCGCCGTGAATTCAACCCGAAGCAAACGAACAATATTGGGATGTTGGTCAAATCAAAAGTCGTAGACAGATGGAAATCAATGTCCTGGTCACGATGGGAAAAGGGTCCAGACACTAATAAGCCACGCGATCAAATAAAGACATCGCTGCTGCGCTGGCGCGACGTGATAAACTTTGGCATGAAGCGCAACAAGACAAAAAAAAGTAAAAAGATGAAAAAGTAAAAGGGAAAAGAAAATTTAATATTTGTCGCAGGGAGAGATGAGACTCACCAAGGCCGCCATTTAAGAATAGGAAAAGGATTTGATGCCTCGTGAGGAGCGAGCTTTCCGCAGAATCCGTATCCTGCGACGCCCGGGGAGGGCAAAACGTCATTGGCCTTTTTTTGCGACTGCGGGCAGCGACTGCCTTTGGTTAGGCAGTTCCGAGTGGTGATGCAATGCAGTTTAACTACTACTACTACTACCTAGGTGACGGGTACCTATTAAGGTAGGCGCGCGTGCATGCGGCAAGGTAGAGTAGGATATAGGATAGCGGATAGCAGTGGCAAGTTCGGATCAAAAAGGGAGGAATGATGCAACACCACTTCACATCAGTGACAAAGAGGAAGATAACAAGAGCAACTTGAAGTTGAAGAATGAAGCCCAGGAACGAGAGCAGCTGACAAGACTCCATTTTCTCCATTTGCATTCCTTTCAACACAGCTTTCAAGTACCAGTTTCAGTCAAGCTGCCGAACTGCTAGTGCCCGTCGGCAATCACATGCAAAACCGCCCGTCTGGATCATCTATTATCGATAAGCCAGCCCTACAGCTTGTGAAGATGTTACATGTGTTACAATGCGCAGGCAAAAGCTCAGGTTGGACATGTCTTAGTTGCGCGATGGCTGCTGGAGTACATGTCAGTCTACTTCGCTGATATACATAGCAGTAGCCGTCTCTCTTCACGTGGTTGGTAGTTAGGCTGAGCATGAACCAAGGCTGGAGAAAATTCCTACAAAGGAAATTCTTTATTTTCTGTGATAGATGTCTAGCAGTTCGTAGAACCCTGAAGATTCCCAGGGCTCCTTCATATGCAATCATCATCAAATCATTCATCAATTCCATCATCTTCATCATCTTCATCATCAAATTCCCATTCTATGCAATCCATCATCATATCCCATGATATCATTTCAACTCCTGCAATGACCATCCCAAGCCAGCGAAAAGACCCATCTACCTGCCGAGCCCAACAGCGTCCTGAGAGGCCAGATAGCCAAGATCCACTCTAGCGAGGAATGAAAATGTCATTTTTCCTTCCGCAAAATCTCCGGGTGAAAACGAATGAGGGCAAGTGCCTGGTCGTTGGTCGTGTGTATCGCGTGATTGTGTGTGTGTGTACGTGTGTGTGTGTACGTGTGCGTGTGCGTGTGTGCGTGTGCGTGTAATCGTAGTATAATGAGCGTGTCGTCGTGTCGGTATCATACAAGAAGCATGCTCGAGAGCATACCGAGGCAGCCAGGGCAGAGAAAAAATGATCAATGTCATCCCCCTTCCAACGCCTCTAACCGTAGATGTTTGTCTCTATCGGTCACTTTGTGTTTACAAAGGAAATTCCCCCAATGTCATGAATGATGTTGGCAGCTATGGCAACAGCCTTACGTCTTTCGTTAGTACAGCTACCAAAGTCAAATGAGAACAGATATTCATTGCAAGACTTACAGCCAGCGCCGTTGCGGGAGGCAGAGGCATTGGTGTTGTTACCGTAAAGAGCCATTTTGGAAGTTGGGGGGGTGTGAGAGGGAGGATTTCTTGGAATTTAAAAGGTAAAAAGAAAACCTTGAAAATTCGAAGAAGAGGAGGATGTAAAGAGTTTGGTAAGGATCGTTTTCGTTTCGACTTCAGAAGTCTACTTGAGGAGGGAAAAGAAAAAGGGGGCTCCAAGTATGGGAGGGAACGGCCTGCTTTATACAAAATTGGCTTTGTTGTGATGGTCAAGTCGGTGTGTCGGTGGTGTGCGTTGGCACGCCCAAGCAATCCCCAGTAGAAGAAGGGGTCTAAAACACACCATAACTCCACAATACCTGCAGGATAAGTTGTTGGTACCGGTCATGGTGCAAGATCTGCTTATGGGGGAGGGAGCTTCAGATGTTGAGATTGGAGGAGAGCTTCCCTTGTAGGTATGTACTGCAGGTTGCGCTGGCCACATCTTCTGACCTCGGTTACGCCGCGATAGGTCATTCCAGCATTGTCATCCAGTCATTGCCATGCAGGTTTGTCCAGCTGGACGCGTATGTATTCCTTTGTTTACGGAGTACTACTCCGTACATGTATGTACATTCGGCGCTCTAATCGCGTGGGCGGATTTCCCAACCTTCAGCCCCGTCACTTGCTTTGGGTATCACCACAGTGAAGCTAGTGTCCACATATGCTGCATGACAAGTTTTTCCCGAATAAAGAGAGTCGGTGAGACGGGGAGCAAGAGATTCTTGCATCCTTGACGTCGTATTGAAGAGAAGACGAGCTGACAATGTTGCAGAATAAACTCCTTCGTCCTGCATGGCGGCCTGCAAAGGACCCCGGACGGGCAGCGTACAAGTAGGCGGCGGGCGTCACCGCCAGAGAGGCGCCGTTGCTGATGATGAATTGATAGGCGTTGGTACATTCAATACTAAGAATAGCGTCATCGCAGCTGCTCTTGACTTTTTTTTTCATTTCATCTGAATCGAGATGGAACAGCCTGAAGTTTTCAGCGTGGAGAAACGTGGTCGTCGATGGTTGACCGCTGTTTCCGCCTTTGTGTGGATCCTGCTCCACGATTTTATGCCATGCCCACGGGGGGTCAAAAAACACCGACCCCAATCCTATGCAATTGATATGCGAAGAGGGTCGGTGTTTTTTGACCCCGACTAGCATGCCTATGCTTCGAATATTCCCGAAATGAATCCATCCAACATTGGACTGGAATGGATGCGCTAGGGAAGTCATTGGATCCAAGAGTTGGGTTGTAGATTTCTCATGTACAGAGGCACATCGGATCAGAAGAGAGCCTATACTGGGCCAAGCTTGTCTAGCTAGACCCAGCATCGCCATGATACACCATTTTTGATCTCATCGAAGTTGCCAAATGTTACCAGACACCATCCATCTCGATATACTGTTCGCTATACATGTATTGATATGAAATTTTTTTGTATTTTTGTTTCACTATTCTGGTAGATGACTACAGCATGCTGCTCGCCCGTTGAAGCCTTCTCCACCAACCCTCCTTACAAGAGTCACGTCCTTTCAAGATTTACGGCTCTTTACCTTGACCCAGAGAGGCTGCTTCTCCCACAGGTAATGGGTCTTCTGATTCTTCCAGTCGTTGCTCTCAGGGCACAGCTCAAAGTCAAAGTTCCAGAGCAGGCGGGCGAGGATGAGGCGCATCTCCTGCTCGGCCATGTTTCGGCCGATGCAGGAACGGGGTCCGACGGAGAAGGGCTGCAGCGAGCTGCGGCGGTCGTTGTAGAAGGGGGAAGTCGGGCTGTTCTTGGCCTCTGGCAGCCACCTCTCGGGGAGGTACTGCTCGGGCTTGTGCCAGTTCATGGGGTGAGTGTACGCGGACAATGCGTGGACGCCGACCTTGGTCTGTTCATCAAATGGTTAGCTTTTCTTCAACTTCTTCATTTTTGTCTGTCTCTCTCTCTCTCTGGGCTCGGTTATGAAGAAAAAAATGATAAGAAAAAAAACTCACCTTCGGGGGAAGCTCATATCCGGAAACATTGGTGTTCCCACCCTCGGGCGTGACGCGCTGCAGACAACTCGGGACGGGAGGGTACAGCCTAAAGGCCTCCTGGAAGCAGGCACTCATGAAGGGAAGTTTTGAGGCAGTCGTGATCATCTGAATCTCGGACTCGGAGCTGTAGGCGGTGCGAACCTCGGTGGCGAGCTTGTCGTAGATTTCGGGGTTTCGCAGCAGCCAATAAGTGGTACCAGACAGGATCGTAGCAGTAGTCTCGCTGCCGGCCGTGATGAGAGTGCTGGCGTTGGCGATCAGCTCCTTTTCGTTCAGGCCTTGAGGCTTGCCATGGTTCTTGAGCATGGCATCCATGAAGTCTCCGCGGCCATGCATGGAACCATTCTCGAGCCTCTTCTTGACCGTGGCCTCGGCGTGCTCTTCCTTCCTGTCCCTGGCGTCGATGATGTGCTTGGGCGTGATCAGCTCCAGCGCCTTGAGCAGCAGCGGGTACCGGGCCCCAGCCTCGAGGTAGGTCAGAAGCTTGAAGGCCTCGAAGGTGAAGGAGATTGTAAAGTGCAGCACCTGGTCGCGGAGACCACCGAAGGACTGGCCAAAGGCAAGATCGCCGATGATGTCGAAGAGGGTGAGGTTGTACCACTGGACCATGTCGGCCTTTTCTCCCTTGGCGACGACTTGGTTGAGGCGTTCGATCAGGAGGTCGAGGTAGCTCTTGACGATGGGCTCCTGCTCCTGCAGACCCTTGGGGGAGAAGGCATGGGACATGGCTTTACGGTAACGGTTGTGGTTGTCCTCTTCGGCGTCGAAGATGTCGGGTCGCCTCGTCGTTGACAGGATATTGCGCTCCAGCTGGTTGGGTCGGTGATCGTAGATGTCCTTCCAAGCCTGCTCGGTGATGATGGAAACCTCATCGGGTCCGTAGCGGACCGCCTCACCGTAGACGCGGTGAAGCTCGCACATGCGAGCTTCCAAGAGTCCTCGGATACGGCAAATCTGCCCCAGGATAGGGAAAGCGATCCATAGCTTGGGTCCGGGTATGTGGCTTAAGGGATGGAAGTAGAGGTTGTAGATGGCTTGGGCTGGTATGGATAGGACGTAGATGGCAGCCACCAGCGCAGCGCCCTGGATTAATGTGATGGCCATGATTGCGCAACCAATTGGCTCGGTGCGACAAAGGCAAAGTTGAAGGAACCGAGATGGAAGGTGCAACTGCTGACTGCTTCGCTCAATGGAGAAGCGATGACGTGGTGATGTACAACCAGAACATGGAGAGTTCACTTCAACAAACTCAATCAATACTTCGTGGAATATACCATGGGCTTATATCTGATTATGATTCACTACCAACCTCCTTCCCCTTATTTCCCGATCCGATTTTGGCCCCCCAAGGCCCGTCGCTGGGATCTACGGAGTACTACGGAGTACTACGTAGCTCAGACGCGGCGGCCTTATTTTCTTCTTTCTTCTTCTTCTTCTTCTTCGTCTTTTGTTTAACCCATTTCTTAGCGCTTCGTTTATTCATCCTTTGACAGCGGCGGCCCTATATATTTCGAACTTGTCTGTATGTCCTTTCCTCTATCTGGATGGAGTACGGAGTACAGCATCTCCAACTCTGCAAACCGAGAAAACCACATTTCAGGCCTTACATCTGAATCCCTGTTTTGTTCGTAAAGAGACTAATAAGCAGTAGAAAGCGCGCCAGTGAAGAGCTCGTATCCGGGAGAAAGTGAGTCGATTAGGTGATGTACGGAGTAAATTTAGCCGTAAAACAGGGGTATTTAAACTAGATATACAGAGTACGGAGTACGGAGTCGATCACCGTTTGTCTCCTACCCTAGAGGGACGACTTTCAAATCTTGAGAAAGTATACTCCGTACACAGGACGCAAATATCATGATTTAATCTTATATTTTAGCTCCTAGGGTCTGGCCTTGATTTATCTCAGTAAGTTTGAGACTACTGATTGCGAATAACTGGTTGAAAACTCAGAACTCTTTGATACTGCGACTTGGATTGACTTTCGAAATTTCCTTATTCCCCCGTATTTCCGTGGTGCCCCTGTTCCACCCCAGCAGTGCCCTCGAGACGCCCCTGCTGAACTTGCTGGTACTTGTACTTATGATCATACAAACTGGGCGGCTTTTGACGCATTTCTTATCCATTGCTTTGCCGGGTCTCCCGGCTCCAACCATGGTGTCTCTTAGCTGGCTACCTCCGTGGTGCCTTACATGTACTCCGTAGTCTCCGTACGAGCACCAAGGAGATGGAAAACCCCGATGCGGAGGGCCTGATACCCCACTAGAGCAACCTAATTTAGAGGGGCGTTTGTTCGTCGGAGGCCCAATTGGTAGACTCCGAGCGTCCGGGTTGGGAAGGGGAGAGCCCAAAGTACGGAGTTGTGCCATGAAATCACTTCCCCCCGATTTCGTAATGCATGAGACGATGGGTAGAAGGGGAGACGTTTGAAGTTTCTCCTCAAAAGTTCTGGTTCGATCATGGAAATCGTGTGATTTGTTGCTGTTCAAAACGCCACAAGAAAAAGAAGGAAGCATGACGGTCCTTGGAAATAAAAGGTGACGTACGTAACTCAAAAAAACGTTATTCGTAAAACTCCATCGTAACTTCGTAACTTTTTTTTTCTTTTTTTTCCGCCGAAGCAAAATAGGAAAAAAAAAACAAAAAAAAAAAAAACACCATGTTTTTAAAAAAAAGAAGAAAAATTCGTATCAAATGGCCCAACTTGCATGTGCCTGCCTCACTGGCATCGGGGGTTTGGTTCCCGCGTGGGGACGGCTTGACAAAAAGCTCACAAGACGATCAGGTGAGACATGAAGAGCCGAGCCACCACCATTTGCTGTGGAATCCGCAGTTGCGTGACTCAGCCTTGGGGGGGGGGAAGGCGCGGAGCAGCTGAAACTGCAAGGCCGATCTTTTGCATTTCGCCTTGATGAACCGCGGGCCAGATGATGCGCTACAAAGGCCCCATGATGTGCATAGGCCACGGGAACGGGGGCCTAATAAAGCAGGCCTGCCGCTTTGCTCAGTAGCTCTTGATGATGATGTAAATGGTGGCGTGAAAGGTGGCATAGACGGCGGCGTAGACTGAAGAGTAGACGGCAATGTCACGCCATGTGAGCTTGGGGTTGTCGTTGTAGGAATCGACAAGTCTTGAAGAGGAGATGAGCATCTTGAATAGATTGGATTTGAAGAAAGGGGGAATTTCTTTCGATGTTGTCGAGGTGAGGATAAAGGTTGAGAAAGAGGCAAGTGAGTTGAGATGAAGTATGTACTGGACTGGACTGGACTGTTGGTTGGTTGGGAAGAATGATGAGTTGATAACACCAGCTTCAGGTCAATTTTCTGGGGAATCTCTTGAGCATTTATATACTACTACTTGATTGACTGCTTCTCACATGCCTCCGAAACTGCCACTGAAACAGATGACTGCCTAATAGTATGCCAGTGACTCGAACTGCCCGCATGATACAAAGTCTGTGCGGCGCAGGATCATGTAATGTTGTACCCCGTACTCCGAATGCACTTTTTATGTCACATTCGCTCAAGCTCCGCACGGGGGGGGGGGGGGGGGGGGGGGGGGGGGGGTCATCATGTTCATCAGCATTGCCTAATAATAGTAAGGCCAACCTCTCTGGAAGGCGAACATCGTATTTTCGGGTTGAGGGTTTGGAGTGTCACGTACTTGTACATACGGAGCAGCTAAGTAGCGATAACAGGCCTGTGCCCCATTGATTCCGATATTCTGATATATCGCTTTGCGGAGCCTGAGGGGTTTCTACAAGTCTACAAGTATGGTCGGATCCGATGCTGCGTTCACGACTCTGCGTCACAAGGCTGGGAATCAGATCTTGGGCAAAAGGTTGCGAAATCGTTGTTTATACAAGTATCTTGTATCGTCTATATTCACATGGTTTCTCCTAATTAGTTGTCCTGTATATGGGCCCTTTGTTCTACATGATCAAATTACACATATCTAAAGTTTTCATGATACCTACTCCGGACTGCGGATTCAAGTGACGTTCATCAAGTAAGTATATCCGGAGTAAAGGAAATCAGATGCACGCACGCCTGAGAGTATGGAGATTCTGGAGCAAAAGCTTACTCAACCCTGTAAAAGAATCGGGGTATTATAGACTACGTGCTGTATGTAGGGTCGCTTTTCAGTTTGACAACTGCATAGTAGACTTTTAGACATATTTCTGGACTACATATTATATGCCACCCCCGACGTTGACAATCAAAAGTATTAGTATGTAGTTGTAGCTAAGAACATGGCCAATGTCGTACATAAACAAAATCTTGTGAAAAAGGCAGTTAATACGACATGAATCTTGAGCAACGCAATAGAGATCAAGGTCCAATGTGGAAAATGGGAAATGGAACCAGGGTTACGACAAGTTCTACAAGTAGACGGTATTGCGCACATACCGAGTAAGTGCGGGGTTCAGGAATTGTCGAATCGCATTCCTGTTAATAGCCGCTAGCTTTTTGGAATTAAAAACTATTGTTTCACGAAAGAACAAGAAAAAAAAGAAAAGCACAAGGCTCGTAAGACAACGTGCACATTGTTGCTTCACTTTCTGCCTATACTCCGTACTATAAAATTCGCTCATGGCTGCGCCCTGCCCAGATCGGGCCTCCGAGATTCCCAAGGCTTTTTTTTTTTCTCTCGGCACTTGGCTTTGGTTTCATGGCCCCCCCGTGCGTGCCGCAAAGCGCCGGGGGGAGGGGGCGCAGACAGGGCATGATATGTATGGTATGTTACAAGCCTCAATTATGAACAAGACACACCCTCGACAAGCCTGCGGAAGCTCAGGCCTACCAGATTTTCTCAGAATTCGCTTCGACGCTTGCTTGATCGGATGGATGGTATCACAATCGAGGCTTCACGAAAAGAAAAAAAGAGATCAAGTGTATACATCTACATACGATCTATCATCTAGTCATACCTAGACATTATCATATTATCATTTTAGCAAGCCAAGGATTCTACATGGCACAACACTTCACAAGGATCCAGCATCAATCGAGAAACTACGCTTCGAAAAGCCTCTTATCTAACCCCCCTCCCCCCCGTGAAGGTCCCCTACACATATATGTAGGTACTACGTAGCAGACGGCCTGGACCACAACTACAGTAAGTACTACGTAGTTAGGGTAGTGCACCCAAGTCAGAGGTCTAAAAATACTTCCGGTCCCTTAGGACGGTACTACTACTACTACTAAATAACTATTAGGAAATGATGATAGAAGTAGTCTTATGAGAAAAGGAAAAAATGTGTCTAGGGATATGTTTGAATGCCGGCAAAGCTAACGATTCTCTTTCCTCCCTTCCCTCCTCCCTTCCCCCTTTTCTTTCCTTCTTCCCTTCTTTCATCTTCATCTTCATCATTAGCTCCTTCCTCTTCTGCTTGGTTTTCCCCTCGGTATTTTCCATAGTTCGGCATGAGGTCATGGCTGAGTAGGCGCAACGGACGTCATCTTTATCACTGCAACTGCTTTCATTTTCCCTAGGATTATTTCCAAATGACAATTGCGCCATGCTTTCTTGCTTGTCACCAACACGAGTTAGAGCACCCTTGTATAGTCATTTAATGAACCGGATCGATGCATGAGCCTCAAAAGCGAATCGGTCTGTTGAATAGCATCGACTCTGACATTATGCATTCACGAAGCCACCACACCACGTCTTACTCTGATATGCAGCGTTGCGACTTACCAATCGTGCCTTTTGTTACTCGACTCCCTTAGTGGATGAGATGCACCGATAAAAAAGCAGACTGCCTACTCGTCGCGCGCCCTATTCATAATAACGCCCTTGGGATCCCTCGTCTCATTGTCACCCCAGGTGGCCTCCCACCCATTATCAGCCAGGTACACCTTCCACGCCGCATCATCATCGTCGAGCTTCGCCGATACGTCAGGAATAACAAAGAAGGCAACGAGGCCACCGAGCACGGCAAAGCCGGAGCCGATGAGGAAAGCCGCTTGGTCGCCCTTGGCCGGGGTAGAGGCGTAGGAGTTCAGGATGGCCGTGAAGACTTGGGTGCCGATGGCGGCGCCGGCTTTGGAGCAGGCCGAGATGAACCCCATCATCTGACCGCGGATAGAGGTCGGGAAACTCTCTGATGCGGTGATGACAACGGTGCTGTCAAGTCAGAGCGGGTTAGCCTTTGCTTAGGCGAAAGGGGAAGGGGAAGGGGGAGGGGGGGCATCGATTAGCTGGTTGTGAATCAACTTTACCTTCCAGGGCCGACCTCGCCAAGAGTGAGGAAGATTCCATACAGGACAATGAATAGGGGAAAGCTCTTCTGGATGGGGCCCATGGCGCCGCCGAGGACGAAACCGAGCATCGCTTGCATGAAGAAACCCAGAGCCATCGTCTTGCGCCTGCCAATCTTATCGGACAGGACACCGCCGATGAAAGGGCCAGGGATATAGAAGGTGTTGATGAGAACGCCCCAGCCGAGGTTCTTGACTAGGCTGTTGCCCGTGCTGGCGCGCGAGACGATGGTCGAGCTGAAGATGCCAAACGGGATCGAGATCCAGTTGTAGAGGAACCAGCAGGCCGCGACGCCCATCAGAGACCGGTAGTAGCGCTTGATGGCGAGCCAGTACGGCACGCGCTGCTTGCGCATGGCCGACTTGCGGTAGGCCGTGGCCACAGCCATCCTGATTCGGAACCAGAAGATGCCCAGGGGAGGGACAGCACCAAGGGCAAAGGCAGTGCGCCACACGATCCCGTACTTGTCCTCCTTCTGGCCCACGCAGAGCAGCAGCAAGAGGGGCACGAGGCCAGCCCAGACGTAACCGAGAGAAGCGGACAGCGTGGCAAGCATGGCGAACATGAAGCCTCGGTGCTTCCTGTACTTGCTGCTCTCATCCGTAGCCTCGGCAGCACCGGCACCAGACACGGGGTACTCTCCTCCGGCACCGACGCCGGCAACACCTCTGGCGATGAGAAGCATCCACAGTAGACCCGTGTGCGTGGTGCCGTTGGCGGCGGCAGACATGGCAATGCCGAGCACGAGCATGATTGTCGTTGCCACGGCCCCCGTCTTGCGGCCGAGCTGGTCGACGACGACACCGAAGAAGAGCATGCCGATAATCATACCCACGAGGAAAGAGTTACTTAGGCGCGAGTACATCTCGCTGGTCAAGGCATCGGGGTAGATGACGGACAGCAAAAGCTGCAGGTTGCCAATGATGGCGGCATTACTAGAGAAAAAGAAGAAGAAAAAAGACTTTGGTGAGCTATAAGACACTATGTGGGATGAGGATGAAAAGAGCATTGTGTTCTTACTATCCGTCAGAGCCAATGGCGAGACCCGAGAAGAGGACCATGAGCCAGACCGAGAGCTTGCTGTAATAGCCTTTGGGCGCATCTTCGATACTGCCAATCTCGGCGGCGGCCTCGCTCTTCTCAACATCTGCCGTGTCTTTCTTGGCCTCGAGCTGTTGCTCGGGCGCGCTTTGAATCTCGGGAACAGCCCGAGACTCTGTCGTAGTTGTCGCCATATTGGAGCTTCTGATAGAAAATTGGTCCAGGAGAGACTCCCCTCCCTATGCAGGACGATGAAAGAAAGGTTCAAGGGAACGCTGTCCTTCTCGGAAACGTTCCGGTACTTATCATGGCTACTCCAAAACTCCAACGAGGTGCTTTATCTTACAACCGACCGAAGCGGCGGTACTATTGGCCCCCAAAGTTACCTTTCAACCGTTTGAATGCCCCCATCTCTCTCTATGCTTGCAAACAGGCTCCGAGGTTATCTTTCAAGCTAGCTTTGCTATCCACCGTCCTTATTGATACCGCTCACTACGAATCGATATTCAAAGCCATACCATACCGTCTTGGGGTGCGACATTAATTACCTACGGAGTAGTCAAGTCGCTAATCCACTGGAGCGGGAACATTGCGGGGAAGCCTGAACCAAGGAGGCAATCCTCTTGGGAATTGGCGGAGCCCCTCCGAGCGGACACTGCCGAACGCTTCGGCTATATGTCCGAAGCCGCTGCATCATAATACTGAACGACCGAACCCGGAAGTGGAAGGCTCAGCTGGACTTTCTTCCTCGACCCTCCAAAAACATAGAGTGACGGTATTGGAGCATGTCACGAACCATGGACTCGTACATGGCTTGTACAGAAAAGGGCCAATTGCTGCCTACAAAGCCGCAATGGCGGAGAACCCAACGCTCACCTCGGACCTTCATTGCCGCCCTCATAGCAGCAGCCACCCTGATATCAATAATCGGTCTCGTTCACACCATTCCCTTCACGAGACTCGACAAAGGGGTTGCCAAGGCCCAGCAGTGCGCCATCGACAATCTCAAGTCTGACCTCTCCTTCTTGGACGATGCGAAGCCAATCGAGGCGGATGAGTTTCTCGAGCGCAGGGACCGTCTAGCAAAGGCGTTGAAAGCCAACGGCGTAGACGGCTTCTTCCTTGAGCCAGGCTATACTTTCCAGTGAGTGTGCATAATCATGATAAAAAGAATGACTGGCGTTGATTGACGGACTTTATCGAGGTACTACGGGAACATTTCTCAAACCGACTGGGAGCCCTGGGAGCCTGAGGAACGCCCTTTCCTGATGCTCATCCTCCCTCAAACGTCTGAGGATGGCGAGGTCACCGCAAAGACGGCGTTCCTATCGCCTCACTTTGAAGAAGGCCGCGTACGCATGTTGGGCATCCCGTCTCAAGAGCCCGAGCTAGACATTGTGGTCTGGGAAGAACACTGGAATCCATACACGACTCTCATTGAATCATCCCTGTTTGACGGAAAGGAGAAGCCCGTGCTCATGGCCGACGAGGAGATCCGTGATTACATCGTCCGCGGCCTGGAGTCTGCGGGCTTCGAGACCGTTGGTCTCACCCCAGAGGCCGAGCTGGTGAGACAGATCAAGAGCCCGGCCGAGGTAGAGCTCCTCCGCGCTGTGAACACCGGGACAGTCGTCGCTGTCAGAGCCATGAGGCCATGCCTGGTACCGGGACTGACAGAGGACGAAGTCACGGAAATTCTCAACAATGCCATGCTGTCCATCGGCTTTGGTCTCTTCTTCAACATTGTCCTCTTCGAGGAGCATGGTGCTCTTCCTCATGGAGGCTTCGTCACGGGAGGTAAGAAGCTAACCTATGACTCCATGGTTGTCATCGACGTCGGCGCCCATTACTTGGGGTACTCCTCCGACATTTGCAGAAGCTTCCTGATCGACGGCCCAGTGAACGCCCCATCTCTGTTCAAAGACCCTCTTCGTGACGAGAAAGAGAAGGTCTGGCAGATCGTCCTTGACGCCCAGAACGCGGCTCGTGATGCCTTCCGCCCGAACAACACCGCCGCTAGCGTGGATATTGCAGCTCGTACCATCATCGAGGATGCTGGATATGGATATGGCTTCACCCACCGCCTTGGCCACGGCATTGGTATCAAGGCCCACGAGTCGCCTTATCTCAACAAGTGGAACAAGGATGCGCTGTTGCAGGCTGGGATGACTTTCACCGATGAGCCTGGAATCTACCTTGAGGGAAAATTTGGCGTTCGTCATGAAGACATCTACCTTGTCAAGGAAGATGGGCAGGCCGAGCTTCTCACGGGCCAACTGGCAAGAGGAATTCGCGAGCCATGATTGCGACAAGATAGGATGGCGCCTATCAGAGCCTACAAGAAAGAATCTCGCACTTATCAGTAAGGAAACATCCAGGGACAAAGTCGATGTATAGTTACGAGCATATTGACTGCTTCATGGGTATTCAGTTGTGTTTGTATAGAGTTTGTCTCGTGATAAAGTAGCCCGATGCTGATCATATTTCTGCGTAGCTGAGGTTGAGATACCCTCCGCGCCTATAACAGTAGAATGCGACATATGGATAGGAAGTATTACGGTATATGTGTTCATATTGATCGTAACCGTGGTCCGTCTATGGGGAATCCAGATGCAATGACCGCTCTCCTATATTGCCGTAGCCACGCCGGGCCTTCGTTTTGTGCCAACTCCCGATGCCTGACGCCGCAGTTGACAAATGTCGAGTCCTGTTCGTAACTCCAATCAAATACTTGCAGGGCACACTCTGCTGGTGTGTCACCTGGAAATGGTGATGCGCTGAGAGCAGCGCAAACCCAAGCCATCTGTTGTAAGATGTCGACCAAACCCAGAAGCCAAGCTGATACGTTCAACCGGACAAATCCTCTCTCGACTTCCACCAAAAGGAGCCGCAAGCCGCGACTTGAAGCCTCCTGTTCATCGTCGCCCTCGAGCATAGACATGCCGGCAAATTCTCCCCCGTTCATGCCGGCCTGAGCGGCGCTGCGAAGAGCTTCCTCTAGGCACTTAGTTAGATAGCGCCCACATCTAGGCCAATGCAGCGAGGTATAATCAGCAATGGTAGTAGAAATACAATGCTCAGGACTGCCGGTTATGACAGGTAAAGAGCTAATATTAAGCAGGCGCGCAGTCTCGGCGCCGTTGTTGGTGTCGGAAAATTGCACCTCGAATCTGAGTTGCACCGCATGAAACCCGTCATGAGGAGGTGGAAGACGTCGTTTTTGAATAATATCACACATGGCAGACTCCATCACAAACATCTGCACAAAATACGGCGAGAAAAGTATCTCCTTCATTCCCGCCAGAAGCTTTCGTGCTGAACTGCCATTGATCATTTGGCTGTAGATGGAGCGGGCAATCTCCTCCGGGTTGCCACCTGGAGAGCGCGAGGAAAACTCGCGATGCCAATATGTGCATACAAGCTGCAACGCCAAAGGCAAGTCGATGCCTTGAGATGTCTCGGACCAGGTGATGGGCCTACGCGACAGACTTGGCCCGATCTTATCGAGAATGCATCGCGTTACTTCGGGTCCGTTCAAAATCAGAACTACTTGCCGTATAGGCCCCTCAAAAAGACGGGTAACCTGAGTAGAGAAATTTGCATTTGAGGCTTGGTAAAAGTCGAAGAGCTCATCCCACAAATGGCTAGTAAATTCTGCGATAAGTCTGTCCAGGACTCTATCAAGGTTCACCTGGACACGCTGGTCCGAGAGGTAGTAATGAGTGAGTAGTTCATTTCCAAGACCATCGGCAACGGCCGTTGCAAATGCTGCTATGAGCGCCCCGGCGATCAGCGGAGGCAGCTGAACTTCGATGGGATTATTGTTGCGTGACCTATTAGACGAAAGAAGAGGTAAGGGCGGCTTTATCAAGGTAGTTGCCGGAGGCCCAGGTCTATCGGTGGACGCAGGGCAATTTTGTGGTGGCATATCTGATCATGACGGCGCGATTGGTGAGGCGGCTCATGGGTTTGGGGTGATCATGGCCTTTGGTGAGATGCAGGCAGGACGACGCTCTTCATGACCATGCATGCAACATCCGAGTTGGGACAAGGGGATTTTTGCAAGAAAAAAATTAAATAAAAAGACTTGTCTGAGGGAAAAGAGGGTTTGAAGTAATTCGTCTCAGTTTTAGAATATCACTGATGAGCCCCGGAGGCAAATTCAGGAGAGGACGTTGGACGACGTAGAAATTGTGAGGTGACGTTGGCAGCCAGTGCAGAATTGCGCGTCCCTCCGATGGCCAACTGCCACTACCACCAGTCGTTGACGTTGGTGTGGAATTTCGCTCGTTCTGATTTCTCCACGGTAAGGATTCAGCTCAGCAATATGCTGCGCCCGCTGAAGGAAGGTAAAAGAATGGAATTGACACCGTCGCTCATCATCGTCCCCAATTCAAATTTGCGAACTGGAAGAACAGAGAGGTCTGGGCAGAAAAGCTTGTCAGCGCAACAGCGTGATTCGTACTTGCATCCCCTAGAGACCCTTGGCCCGTGAGGCGAGTTCTCAATTCGCAAGGCGTGGAGACGAGGCAGTGAAAGTAGCCAGTCATTTCAGGGGGTTTCCAAGTGTGCTGGCAGAGGGCGACGCGTCGCCCGTCCGGGCCTGAGGCTTGTGGGCCGAAGCTATTGTCACGGGCTGACGAATCAAATCTTGGTCCATGCAGCAGGTCGGTCCATCATCCAGCCTTGAGGAATCGGGAAAGACCGAATTCCCGCCCTGTTGTGTTTGAGCGTTTCGAAATGAAGAAACCAATTTGGGGGGCAAATGCTGTTCAATGTGATATGTAGGAAGCGGATCTGGTTTTTTTTTTTTTTAAATATATCAATGTACATGTACGGAGTACATGCCATCTCCCGTTGAGCGACCTCTTGTCTGCTCTTTCCTTGTTCGACAGTTCGAGCACTTGCCCGGTCGGAGCCAGTGGCGGCCCGGGAAGGAGCAGCAGCAAGTCCCACAAAGCCTAGATGTGGGAGAAGCCTTCCTCCGGGTTCGGGTCATTTGAGATCAGCAAGTGTGCAAAATAGCAGAAGTAGCTCATTTGTGAGCGGTATAATAATGAGGGTAGCGTTCCAAATGCTTGCGCCGAATTCCATGACATAGTACGGATACTTATAACAATGCTGAACCTCAATCATCAATTGCTGGGTCTATTTGGGTGAGATAGCGACCGCAATGCGGAGCTCGACGTCGTCGTTACTGTAGTATTGCGAATGGAGTTTCATGCATGTTCCCTAGTTCCCCAACTTGTTGCAGCGCAGGGTTGGCTCTTGCAGGATGTGGTGTACTGTGCGCTCATCATGTGCTTAACGTGAGGCCATTTAGCGAGAGCATACGATGCAACACACCAACGGTCCTGGCCTCCTCGCTCCACGTACAGAAGGGCGCACTGCAGTTATGTACAATGGTACGATCACGTATTATTGCGGTCTAACCCATCCGTTGATTGAATTGATGCTCGCCATCCGATTAAAGGCGGATCGGCGGGATTTCAACATGAATGTTCAAGCAGGTTAAAAGAAAGAAAGAAAAAAAAAACATCAGCTGATCACCCACTTTCATCCCAGCCGCTGCAAGTTCTCATCGCAAAAGGACGTGAGATTACTATCGAACTAATCTGTCCGAAACCGTATTAATGGTCCAACGTTTCAATGCATGTCTTAGGTGCTGAGAGGGTCCAAGAGGAGTATGTAGGCATGCATTGTACTTGCACATTCAGGCTGTTCATGGCGGCCCTACTAATCCCTGGCGTGTTACAACCTCCTACGGCGGCCTGGAAGTCTGATCACACACAGTGACACAGTGGCATCGGGCGAGTCAGTAGCAGCCGCCCTCCCGCTTGGGTCCGCCGGTCTTGAGCTGGTAATTTAGGCACTCCCGGAGCCTTTCTACTGATCGCTTTGCCTGACATGACTCTATCGGCAAGCTTGTTAAAATTCTATCCATCCACCTTCAAGAGAAGTCATCATTAGCATAAAATGCGACACCTATGCCAGACCGGGGTAACCCCTCACTCAGTCAGGATGAAGCATAACGGAAGCATCTGTGCCTGAAGGTTTGGCCAGGGCGTGCTTCGGTCGCAAGTAGTGCTACTGGGTCTGCGCGGGGTCTCGAAGCCAATTCTAGACGGCTACACCATCTCGCGGCTGTGCTCCTACGCTTGCACGCAAGAAATGTGGTGAATCAAGCCCGACTGCTCCGGGAGGGGCTGCTGGCGATCTCGCGTCATTGGGGGAGGCCAAGCACCCCCTCCAACCCTATCGCCCTCCTACCCTCCCTCCCACGTCGTGATCCTACATAACAGTTGTCCTATGTCACAACGCGTCTACAGCGCCGTATAAAACGCACCCAAACATGCCGAAAATTGCGAAAAGCTCACCGGATGATTGAGGATTACCTCATACGCATTTTGACTATAATACATCATAGACAAGTAAGCCTTTCGACGCAGTGGGGCCTAGACAAGCTTCCCCGGATTTTACCCCAGACTCAGCAGAGCTGCTTGCAGCATGACAGCGCTAGACCCGAATCAGCCCACATCAGGAGACTTTCTAGAGAAAAGAGCGAGCCATTCCGGTGAGTCCAACCCCGGCTTGGTCGCTGCTTCCCGCCTATCGTTCCTGCCCGTATGCCCAGTTAATGTCACGCGATCCAGAACGGCGTGAGCTCAGTGGGCGGTCGCACCGCAGTCTCACATTCCCGCTGGGTAACTGCGACTGGACATTGGACATCCTTACCCCGCCCAGTCTTACGAAACAACAGTTCCGCAAGGTACCTGGCGTGAGGTTCGGAGGTACTTGATATATGCTTTACACCATTTGGTGGTCCGAGGTACCCCCCATCGTCGACAAATGACATGATGAATGAGGGGAGAAGGAAAGAGCACCAGGTGATGCTGTTGCTGCCAGCATTAGCCCTCCCCGCCCCGACGACCTAAATATAAGATGCCCCTTCCCCTCTTCGCACCTTCCTCTCCTCTTCTCCTTTTCCAACCATCTCGCAACACCTTTGACTGCTTTCATCATAGGTTCGTCCCCTCTTTCTCCTCCTTCATCAATTGGAAGCATCCTCTGCTTGAGTCTCATTTGGGACTGTCATTCAGAGCTACCATTGAGCTCCTGGTCGCTGTTCGTGCCGAAACTAACTTCTGTCTCCCATTGCTAGAACGTTATCAACTCTTATTCCCTGTTAGATCAGAGCTCACAACACATCTCAATCAACATGACAGAACCGCTCACCAAGGTCGACTCCGCCGTTCAAGGCTTGTCGTCATCGCCACCCAAGGAGAAGGGGCATCGCCGAGCCAGCTCTAGCGCCGCTGGTGTGATGAACATCCACGACCTAGGTCAGTTCGATCATTGTGTCATTGGAAGCCGACTGCTAACCCTCCTCTAGAAAAGGATGGGATAGAAATCAAGCTGCCCATTGAGACGCAGAAGACTGGCTGGTGAGTACCTCTTGGTCAAGCAACCATGTCGACCATCATCTGACGAAGCTTTTGTGCAGGAAAATCAACAAGAGCTCCTCAACAGTAGAGGACCCGGCGATCTTGAAGATGCCCCTAACAACACCACCTGTCAAGAAGATTGACCTGCACTTCCCTCTCGGGTTAGAGGTAACGGCACGAAACCTCAAGGGTGTAACAATCAAGGACGCTCTCGATGCCATCCACAAGGCATTCAAGAAGAGGGTAAGCTTCCCCGTGTATCAATCCATCGCATGGCACTCGTTCCTGACCATCCTCCCAGGCCGACGACGAGCTTGACAAGCCCTACCTGGCCGGCTTCGAGTGGGACAAGGAGGAGTCATGGACTCGCCTAGTCGTACATCTTCAGTCGCAACCCGCAACAAGCGGCTTCGGTGCAAGCAGCGGTGGCAAGAAGAAGAAGAAGAGCAAGGAGGAAGAGTAACTTCCCAACCTATACCCCTAATGTCTGATGTAATAACTCCTTCAATGTTTTTTGTTTGGCTTCGCTAGTTGCGTTTGCGAGTCGGCGCACGGGATATTGCAGATAGATATTCTTGGGCCGGGTCAAGTTGGCGAGGTGCTGGGATGCATCGCCACGTGTAGCAGTAGTTGCTGTCGTAGTAGTCGTTGTCGTACTCAAATGAGAGAAACCCTGGCTTCGTCTCCAAGCTACGATGTATCAACGAGGAAGTTGATTCTATTTCTTGCTGACTGAGAGAAATATCCATTTTTCGAGTGTCCACTTCGGAAGCGAGCCCTTGCCATCTTGGCAGCTAGCTTGATCGTAGGCAGTCCTTGAAGAGTTGAAATGATAAGAATCATGCCACTGTATGGTACATCTTGATTGCAACTTGGATACATCTACAACTACAACCAAAGATATATTTGAGGAAGAGGTGTTAATGACGGGTGATGGATCCCCAACCTGACGGAAACTGGAGAGCTTTCGATTTCTCGGCCTCAAGGTGTCTGCTCAAGATGCCTGCTCAACTACGTTGGGTACCCCACACGCAACAGTGACCCCGCCATAACGACCCATCTGCCTTCACCGGTATCCGGACCTACGGCTCTCCGTGACGTCGTGTCGAGATTCGCATAAACTCCAATTGCCTCAATCCAGTTTTCCTTACACTAATCTGGAAGCCTTTTTCAAGTCCTGAAATAATTTACTATTTTTGTTTACTGCTTCAGTTGGAAAGGTTGTCAGTGCCCGCACCGTCTCCGAAAAAACAAGATAGAAATTCGAGCTTTTGCCTCGGCACGCGACACAAGTTCTTCAATACCCGCGAACTCCCGACCGGCGCCAGAAAACTATCTAGACACACAAGACACCAGATCTTTGAAACGCAATACGGCGTGAGAGTCAAGAAGAGAAAAAAAAATCAGAAGGAAAAAAAAAAAGGAGAGAGAAGAAGAAAACATGGCAGCAGGCGACCCCAAGCTATCCGAAAAGTTCGCCAACGTCCCGCCGGAGCAGCATGGCTCTGTCTGGAACTCGTGCTGGGAGACGTCCTTTCACCCGTGGACGCGGCCGGGACCTTCGCTCGCGCTCGCGGACCTCCTCCTCCAGCGGCCGGACCTCGTGCCACACTCGCAGGAGGCCGACAGCAGAGGCAACCCCGTCCGCGGCGTCGACGGCGGCGTCATCAAGAGGACGGCGCTGGTGCCGGGCTGCGGGCTGGGCCGGGATGTGGTGCTGCTGGCCAAGTTCGGGTACGACGTCCTGGGCGTGGACGTGAGCGCGAGCGCGGGCGACGCCGCGAGGGCGAGTGAGGATGACGAGGACGGCGGGGAGATTGAGGTGCCCGGGGGCGTGGAAAGGGGGAGCACCAAATTCCTCACGGCAGATTTCTTCGACGAGGAGTGGTCCCGGGGTTTAGGGACCGAGGGGAGCGGCAAGTTCGATCTTATTTTCGACTACACTGTAAGTTTTTTTTTTTTACTCCTTCCACATCTCTAGGATCCAGGGTAAAAAAAAAAATGGTCCTTGGCTAACGGAAAGCATAAAAGTTTCTCTGCGCCCTCCCAGTTTCCCTCCGCCCTCAATGGGCCGCGCGCATAGCCTCCCTCCTGACCCCCGGCGGTCGCCTCGTCTGCCTCGAGTTCCCCTCTGGCAAAGCCCTCTCCGAAGGCGGTCCCCCGTGGGGCGTCTCCCCCGAGCTATACGAGGCGTTGCTGGCCGCCCCCGGCGAGGGCGTGCAGTACAGCGACAGCGGCGAGGTGGTCGACGTCCCCAGCACGAAACCGCGCGATGCTGGTCTGCATCGCTTGAGCTTGATAAAGCCGCCCAGGACGCACGAGGCAGGGATGGATGAGGATGGAAGTGTTAGGGACTTTATATCTGTATGGTGCCGGTGAAAAGAGCGAAGGGGTAGAGGGGGGGTGTTTCCAAAAGAAAGAAAAGGGGAAAATCCAAGGGGGGAGGTTCTGATGGCGAAGGAGGGTATATATATATAACGTGTACTTTGCGAGATGACGACACAACCGGCGACGGCGCGGCGGCTTGTTTCGTACTTACTTTACCTTGCGCAAAGAGTTGTAATGCTCCCCGAGCCCGTAGCCGTGCCTGTAGTACGCCAGCCAGAGCGTCTTGCCACTCTCCTTGCCCTCCTCCTCCCCGATCCTCTCCATCCTCCCGTCCTGCACGACCCTGATCTCGACCTGGTACCTCCTCGCCAGGGCCATGAGCTCGAGCTGCCCACCCCACTCGGCCGTGTCCCTGATGGTCTTGACGTAGTCGCCCAGGTCGTCCTCGAGGAAGGGCGCAAAGTCGTCGCCGTGCTCGGCCATGTATCCCGCCGCCGCCCTGCGCACCGCCTTGTACTCTGCCTCGCCCTGCTCCCTCCCCACCGGGACGCCGTGCTGCGACAGCTGGTCCGCCACGGCGTTGAAGAGGCAGTGGCCGTCGGGCTCGATGTCCTTCTCCGCGAGGTCGTAGGCCTGGAACATCTTCTTCATGTACTCGCTCTCGCGGGCCCGGTGGTCCGTCATCGTCGACGCCTCGTCCTCGGCACGCTGCGCCGCCGCCTCCTGCTCCGCCGCCCGGCGTGCCAGCCTCTCCTTTTGCCGGTTTCTCTTCTTCTTGCCCGCGTCGCCACCGCTGCCGCCGCCGCCGCCGCCGTTGCTGCTTCCCGGTACCGTGATGCCGTTGGTTTCCGGGTTGCTGTTGCTAATGTGTAGCTTCTCTGCCGCCTTTTCCAGCTTCTCCTCAACCTTGTCCTCGACCTTTTCCAGCTTGGATCTGTTATCCTCCGCGGGGGCTTCTTCTTCCTCCTTTCGTTCGTTCACGTCATCATCATCGTCTGGCTTCGTTCCTCCCTTCAGCGTCGCCACTTCCTCCCCTTGCCGCTCCCGCAGCTCGCGCTCCATGCCCGCGCACTCGTCGTTCACGCTCTTGCGCGTCTTCTTGGTTGCGTTCTTCTTCTTGTTAGTCATGCGGCCCTGCAGGTCTCTGAGCTCCTTGCGGTGCCGCGCCTGCATCTGCTCCAAAGTGTCCGACTCCATGGTTGGTTTGCGCCGGGGATGAAGGGGGGGGCGGGTGAGAGAGAGGGGGGAAGAGGGGAGAAACTCAGACTTCTGATGGGTTTCAGAAAGCACTTGAAAATGGCTGCAACATCACAAGCAATGGGAAGTGAAGGGCAATGGAAGCACAATAAGGGAGGGATAACGCAGGAATTGAAAACTTGCTGCTCCAACTTTTTGGAGGGGCAGTAATAGGTATTTCGTATGCCGCTACTAACCTATTATTAGTGTGGGGTTCACTCACGTCCCTGTCATGTAATGTGATACGCTAACAGCTCAGCCAGAACAGCTACATTACAGGTATGTCAAGTATTACCACAGTCAAAAATGGCATGTATCGATAGGAAATTCTAGACATTCGATATATACACATCTCGTAGCCTTCGCGTATCTTTCCTATAACTCGCCCTCAAGGCTAGTGCAGACCGTAAGCACCCTTTTGCTACCTACTTACGTATCACAAAAAGTAGAAAACGAGAAAGTATACTTATATGAGAGACACAGCATCATGATTACTCGGAATTATTATATTGATTACCCGCAAGTAATTGTGACCAATGAGACTCCGCCAAATGAACGATCTATCCTTATCTGTTCCGGGTTAACAAGTTCCACCAACTCCCCATAAGAGCATGAGCTCATATACTATATATAACTAACTATACTGCAGCTCAGTCTCATCCACATCATACATTCCGCCAATAGAAAGATTCGAGGCAAATCAGCGTCGTCCAAGTCCAAGCCAACTAGAATCCTCTGAAGGGATCATCGCGAAAGAAATCCCCCTCACCTGCTGTCCTGTTACCGCTATACCTATCTTCTGAACCTCGACCCCGATAGCCGTAGCTATCTCGTTGTCTGCTTCGACTCCGCCTCCTTCTCGCATCTTTGCTTCGTCTACGTGCAGCAGACCCGTACTCACGCGGCTCTGTAGGATAGTCTGATAGGGGGCTTATGAATGCTTCCATACGAACGGTGCCGATTGCATCAAAAAAGTTGCTTGGGCGAGATGAGGCTTCAGATGGCCGTTGAGACGGCTGACTCGCGCTCCATTGGGAAGTTCCGCCCCAGTTCGACAAGCCACCCCAGTTGGAGCCCCCGGATGTTTGTGACTGGTAGAGCTCGGAGGAGCCTGCGGTGATGATGCTTGCGTCAGCGGTGCTACCCGCGCCTCGGTTATGCGACGGCGGGTTGGAGAAGCCCCTGAAAGACAGGGGCGGCGGTGCACGGCCTCCAGTGTTGCTGCGTTTTCGGCCGTGAACAGCATTCCTATCATTCCTCTCATTGAAGCGAGGGATCATGGGAGGTACAGCAATGTCCTCAGATTCGTCTCGCGCGTGGCTGCTGGTGATGGCACCAATAGACTCGGGTATAGCAAAGGTAGCGGCGGCCTCGCCTACGTGAGATGAAGGTGCGCTTGGAATACTTGGAATACTAGGTGTTTCAGCTTTGGCGCTAACGGGGCTTCTTCCTTTTGCTAGTTTAATCGAGTCCCGAATGCCAGGTCGCCTTCCTCGAGGCTTTTGCGGCGGGTCATGTTCTGGCGTGAGCTGCATTTTACCTGATGGCGCCGCAGGACTCAAGATCTCAGGGACAGCCTGTTGCGAGTGGGCGAGGAAAGACAAAGCTGTCAGCCAGATGTAATGTCGTTCAGAGGTAGACGCAGTAAATTTCAATGCGCGTTGAGGTGTGAGGATGAGGATAGACCGGTCGAAGACAGATGTCGCTCCCTTTGGGGTGGGATTATCATCCTTAACGTCAAGAACAGATTGGATAGTCACTAGAACATGTTAGTTGCAACTTCGTTGGCGGAAGGGCCCTTGACTTACGCTTGCGGCCTGCCTTGCCCAGTAGCGCGCTGCCAGAGTTAGGCTGCTTGCTACTCCAGAGGATCGCCCTTTCATAGGGAGCGAGCCATACCCAACGCTTATGGCGCTCATTGCCTGTATCGTCCTTGCCGTTGTCACTGACAGTAAAGGACTTCCTGCGTCGGACATACTTGAACATCCACTCCCCAACCATTGTTTGTGCAATAGCATCAACGACACTGGCAGTATGGTTATGGTTGTTGACCGAAGCAGGGTCCGTCCTTTCCGTATTTGTTGAGGGTCTATGACGGTGGCGTCTATAATTATTTCCTTTCCGGCCACGAGGTGTAGTAATGTCATTGCGAGGCAAGGGAGGGGGGTATGCGGGGCTCTCCGGAACGCCAGATGAAGGTGACATTGGAGGTGGCGAGCGGCTTTGCTTCCGACCGTGCTCTCTGCGTGCGATAGCTGCTGCTGACCGGGCTTTTCGAACGCTGTTGGTACGGTACGCGTTCCTTGGACCTCGGGATTGCCAATGATCCATCCTTGTAGGGCTGGCTGGTCCATCGCTGGGGACGCTTGAACTGGCCAGGGGCCTGCGTGAGCTTGCTCTTGTAGGTATAGGGAATGGTGGATTGGGTCCCTCGGGAAGACTTGGGCTCCGCGGGCGACCGCTGTGGCTTGCAATTCCACTTTGGATCAAGGCAGTCTTGCGGATTGCGCCCAGCTTCTTGCTCGAACCAGGTGAAGACCTCTCGTAAGCTTTGGGGCTCGTGGTCTCAAAAGTCCTGGGCGACTCTGGCTCTTCCTCTACAAGACTAAACGAGCTGTAAGTCTCGCTGCCAAATGGTCTTGCAAGACTTCGAGCAGGTCCTTGCCTGATTATCTGTTCTGGGGGTTCAGGTGACATGGCACCAGTGGACGTTGAGCTCCGTTTCTTGTGGTCCGAGATGGATTGAGGTCGAGCAGACAGAGGCGTTTGATATTCACTGTCACTTGCCTCAATGCCAAACTCGTCGCCTTCATCGGAGCTTGCTGTATCAAAGCCAGCAAAGAGACTGCTGAAGCGTTGTGGCCTTTTCATGGGCGCATCCCTGTGGGCAGACAAGGGTCCGTCGTCATTATTACCAGGGTAGGCATCATGAAGATGAAGTTCATCGGGGTCAACAGGAGCTCGAGAAGTGACTGGCGATGGGGGCCCGAAAGAATTGCTCTGCTGCTGAGCCAACCGTCGAGGACTCTTGCTAGGTAGGACTGGGGCAGAAGGCAGGGTGAGGTCCTTATCCAAGTTGTCGGTGGGCGCTGGAAGTGGTGAGGTCGGTCTCGATGTTACAGATGAAGGTTGAAGATGACGAGGAAGCTGTGCGATGCGTTTGTCGACCTGTATCCCTTCAGTCTGGATCGAGGCATCGTTGCAGGTTGTTGTCGATGAGATGTTGACTTGGCAACCAAAGTGCTTGAGGTTAGGAGGCAAACGTGGCTCTCGAGGGGTCGTCGGCCTGCTAGTCGGGGGCTGTATGCTGATGCTTGGGATGGGAGGTGGAAGTGGCGGGAATACCGGCATAGCAGGCTCTTCGGTTTGGGTGGAAGCAGTCACCATTTCAGGTGGTGTAACCTCAGGCTCGGGGGATGGGGTCCTAGGCGGGCTAATCGGCTCTTCTGTTGTCTGTGACGCTACCGATACCATCAAGATGGCTGGTGTTTGAGGGTCTTCAGTTGGCTCTTCAACAATCGGCTTCGTGACTTGCACCCGCTTCCGCCGCTGGTTGGCTTCGTACTCGCCCTCTCTGCGAGGAGTAGTCTCGCCATCCAGCGTCACAAACTGATTGGGCGCAAATTCGGGTGTTGATGGAACGGCAGCCCGAAGTTCAGGAGAGCTCGGTGGCGTATATTGAACGCCGGTATCCGTATATTCCACTGAAGGCATTTCAGTCCTGGCATCTTCGTCGCCCTCCGAGGTCTCAAGTAAGGAATAATTAACCAGCATCCTTCCCCGCAAGCTGCTGCGGCGACCAAGGCTATCAATGCTCTGGTTCTTGCGATGAAATCGATTGATGACACTGTCACGACTGAAATTTCGAGTGTGCCTCAGACTTGTCCTTCGTGATAGAGCACTTTCGCGGCCATCAATGTCAGTGTCATCATCGTCATCCCCATCAAAATCGAGCTCATCGGCAAGAGTATTACCATTGAGCCTATTGTCCGTGAAGTTTAACGAGTAGCGGACGCTGTTGGCGGTCATACTCATCGATCTTACACTACCGACATCAGTCTCAGGGTCACTTTCATGACCAATGGAATGTCTTCGTTGCGAACCGGCCTGGGCGGCCTGGAAAGCGGCAACCTCATCAAGGACCGACTTGAGACGAGACTCTGCGATGTGAATTTTCCGCTCAAACTTGCGCCTCTCATCCTCCCAACTGTCTTTTTCCTTAGCCCAAAGTTCATGGACGCGATCAGAGTCATCTTGTTGAATGCGAAGCTTCTTCTGAACAGTTTCAAGGCGCTTCTTGACGTCTGATGCTTGCTCGACAGCCTCGTCTCTTTCGCGGACAAGTTCACCAAGTGCAGATGTTGTGCCTCCTTCCAGTAGCGATAGCTGACGTTTGATAGACCTGTTTTCCCTAGCCGTGATGGAAAGATTCTCACGCAAAGACTCTTGATCTTCGCGTGATGCAGTAATCGCACTCTCCAAGCTTTCGATGATATTTGTCTTTTCCTCCTGATCTCTCCTCAACGTCAAAATTTCGGAAACGAGGTTTGCATGCAAGGTTGGTGTAAACCGGCGAGGGTCGAGAGGGCTAATGGATTCATCCTTGGTAATATCTCTTGATGAACGCTTGGCCGCCTTTTCCTGACGTTCACGTTCGCCAGGTGGCGGGGTCGAACCCTTTGGCGGGGGCGTAACTGATCGTCTCGTCATCCTCAGTGTTCGAGTGGGCGTGCGATAAGGCGCCTCTGCTGGGGTTGAGAGTAAGGTAGCAGTTGGACCACTCAGGTATTCATCGTCCGTATGCCAGCTGGTCATCTTGGGCCTGGAGGCATCCAAACATCCATTCGCTCCCCCTTTGGCAAGTCAAATTCGATGACCTTGTGTTTGCTTTACCCTCTATGATTAGAAGTTTTCAAATAGTATAGGCTGGGGATATTATTGAGACCCGATAGGGAGGTGTTCTCGATGCTGGCAAAAGGAAATATCGAAGGAGAGGTCAAGTATCGAGTTACAACGATTCAAGGTAAATTGGGCGTACGTGCTGAAGTACGGAGTAGAGAAATGATTGAGAAACGGTAGATTACAAAAGAACGTCGCGTGGATGTGAATCAGTCAATAATACTATACGACTATGATTAGCACATGGGTTCTCACGAAGCCCGTATAACATGGAGGTGTAGGATCATGATCTGGTTCGAGCAATCCTTCTTTGCGATGGAATGGAAATTCGAAAAAAAAACGCCGAGGAACGTTGACGTACATATGAATGCGCCAGGCAAGAAGAGATGAAGCCAGGTCCGGGGGGACCAGTGCTGGGCCCGGGCAAGACCCGAAAGTCTTGCGCAGGTCTGTACAAGAAAACAGAGGGACGGGAAGTCCCTAGAAGGCGCCAAATCAGGCGTCCATTGAAAGAGCTTCTTAGGAAAGAAGGCAGAAAGAAGGGAGGGGAATGGAGATGCACTTGTTTAGAGATGACGAGTTCGCAAAGACGTTCCTCGAATCCAAAGAACTGTCGACCAAGGTCCAGGTATATGAACGTGGGCGGGCATTGAGGTCCCCACCATCTACCGCATGCACTTGCTGGGATCATGCGCAGTTGGACCAGGAGCTTAGCTTTGGAAGCTCCGGGGGTTTATCAGCAAGTAGATATTCCGTACGGAGTAGGTACTCTGTCTGTAGCGCATTACGGAGTACTTTTTGCTATTCCAACGACTCGGGGGGGGGTTCCAGACATTCTGATGGCCTTGCTCTGCAACGCCATGTCTCACCTATTTGCGAATCCCCAGGCGCCAAAGCGATGATGGGGAGAATTCAAAGCATTCACTCGTCCAAGAGACTTTTGGAAAATCAAATTTCCGTCTGAACGAAGCGTGGGATCCAGACGAACTCGGGGGGGGGACGGTTCTCGTCATCGAAGGGCCCTGGCATTGTTGGCTCGCAAGCCCCGATGCTTCGACACTGGTAGGGTTTAGCGCGAACCATTTGATATTGGAAGGCGCACAGACCAGTCCATCTCGGCGAGTATGTACGGAGTACATGCATGTGTACCTTGACAGCCGTCAGGGGTAAGGGCAGCCATTGGGTGTTAGATGAGGTGACAGCTTGCCGATTTTTCAACTTGGCTTGGTTTTGGGTCCGACTCGGGTTGCGGTAATCAATTGCGCGCCCACTCTCATTTTTTTTCCTGTCCCATCTTCAGGGGAAGCGGCGTCCCAGGCTAGGCTCTTGCCCAAGGGACCTGTTGGGGTTAGGAAGCGCGGTTGGCGAATGGGAAGCTGCTCAGCTTTCCGGCCCTGGAGCCTGTAATTTCCTCGTCCACTCTCATCCAAGCTGTCTCCGACCAGGCGGACATCATCACACTACTTACCATAACCAACTGGTTAATTTTTTTTCAGTTGGCTGTCATGTTCCACCTCAGCCACGAAGGATCAAGATGATGGAGACTTGCGAAAGACGGAGAGATTTGCGGCAGAGTTACAAGTACTGTAGATGTGCTCTCGAGCTGAACTCTGTGCCGCCGGTTTCATCTTGAAGCGTTTGTTGGACAACGAAGAAGGAAGAGGTTTCTGGGCGCTTGTTGGTCGCCAAACTAGGAAATCAGGTGCCCCATGCTGCCCGCACTGCATATGCAGCCGCGGATGCACGACAAGCACATTATCACATTAGCCTACTTGTAGGACCCTACCCTTTCTGCAGCTCCCACAGGGCAGTTGACGGGAATGCAAAGCAAAGCGTTGCAATCAAGAGCTTCGTTGCAACACTCACATGCAAAACAGTAGGGGACATTTACCCCCTTTGTCTGCTGAGCGCTACGAGAGCCCGAGACGTGCATTATCACATCATCACAGCGCCACAGCTAGGTATTCAGTCGTATCGGACCTTGTTGACAACGCCTCTGCCTACTTGTAAAAAACCTTTTTCACAACTGCTTCTTCTTTTTTAGCTCCTTCTGAAACGACTAGCCGCTCCCTTCTCCTTGCAGCACCACGTGGAGATCCAAGAAAGAGTGCTCTGTACAAGTAGTTGCAGGCAGAGTCCCACATACCCTATTTTACTCCTTGCTCTCCGGGAGAGAAAGGCTCAGAGAGCAAGGAGCTATCGGCAAGATCGTGATGGTCGTCTTGTGCTTAGGATATGCACAAAGCACCAGTGGCAGGTGTGGGAGGGGCGCACTCAAGAGATGTACACATGTACAAGTATACATGCATATACGGAGTAAGGGGGGGATACTTCGTACAGTTCATACCTACAGCTGTTTCCAGCATCATAGCAGCCTTTATAATACCCGTTTACTAACTAGGTAAAGTAATTCGTTTTCAAGAAGAGAAGGGATAATAGATCATGAGGGTTTTTTTTTCTTGGTTGATAATGAGGTTTGTTTAATATTTCGACTTTCGTAGACGTTGTTACTTGTACTCCGTAGTGTTGTGGCTATTGTAGTGGTCTGGGCCGAGATACAAATAGAATTTTGCACGTCAGGGGGGCTCTATGTACCCAGGTACTCGACCCCAGGATCCTAGCTCTATACGATCCCTGGGCATATCCCCGAGCGCAGCAGACTTCCCTGCAATCCAGGATGTTGTAACCCAAAGCGTCACGGTGCCTAGCTGTTGACGGTGAGAGTCATTTCAGGTCAGTCTGTGTATAACATCAGGCTCAGTCTTCCGTTTGGAAAGATGGCGCTGGCAGGTCGCAACGCGACAAATACGCGTCCCGTCCAACTCCACTACCGATCCAACTTTGCAAGCCATCGTGCCGGGCCGCTCAGTGGGCTAGCTACCAACGATCCAGACATCATCATTGTTTCCAAATTTTCCAACACGCGCCGGCGTCTGGAATATTGTGACTATAACAGGTCGCAATATTACCCATGGCCTAAGACTGAGCTTAATACAGGTGGTTAACAGATCTGGATCCGTGCGGAGTATATGTGCCTGAGAATAATGCCCTGAATAATATCCACTTGTCGTTGATGCCGACGCAGGTCCACAGTATAGTCTTGGTGGTATGGCTTTGTATGCTTAAGTCGGTCGCTCTTTAGCCTCGGGTTTTGCCTTGGATATGTTGGTGCCTTTGTGTGTGTAATGCAACACGAGACGACGACTCGTCACTCAGTACATCGTGCAACCCGCTCTATTGGGCAACTTGGCTCTGATTTCACGCCTTGCCAATTCTGATGGACATCGGTGCGGTCGTCAAACACTCAAGCTCTTTGAAGAATTGACCGAATGACCAGAGTCTCAAGAGCCGAGTTGGTTCCTACGAAGATTCGTTATCCTTGATTTTGTCGTAGGTAATGGTTGGGTACTCTTTCAGCGGCTTGGGTTTGCGTAGAGGCATGTACGGTATGCATTCATGCTTAACAAAGTATATAAATACATGGTTCGACCGAGTTGGGGCTTTCATCTGTTGTGCTAATATCAACAAATGCCTGCAGCATAGACATGATGTTAGAAAGGAAACTCACATTCAATAATGTATGGGCGAAGCAGCAGGGGCAAGGCCTTTGGCGGGGAGAAGAGTAATACGAGGGGCAATGCCTGAGTCTATGGCGAACTTCGGAACGGCGCTCGTTCATCTGCCCCCCGCTGGCGTCGTAGCTCGATGATCTGATGTTGAATGCGCCTCTTCTGGCTTAGGTGCTTCAGCTGTACGCGTAATGCGAGTCTCTGTATAATCCTTACGTGATCCGTGTACTGAGTGGCATGCATCGAGATGGGATCCTCTGCTTGGAAGAAGGAAAGGAACACGTTGCGACCAGAGTCAGTGGTCGTGATTCTGTCAGATTCACCGCTCGTCATATGCAGATTTACGCTGAAGTTTGCTTTTGCCATGCGGCGGCACGCGTCCCGCCAGCAAGAAGCCGGCAACTGCTGCAGGCCGTTTGTCGCCCTCCTCACAGCAGCAGCCAACATAGCAGCGGTCACTACAGCATTCCATGCCTCAGAGGGCCTTTTCAGCAAAAATAAAAGGTTTGCAATTAAGCTTACTATTTATACACACTTCTAAAATATTTCCCAGCCCTGTCGAGATCTTTTCTGTGCTTGTCGCGGTAAAGAGGCGGCTCATTAAAGTAGAAAAGCTGGGAACCTGCATATCAAACCAAGTTTCTCTCCCCACAATGCAAACACAACAAAGACTGGCCCTGGCTAGCTATGAATGAACATTATCCAGATGAAACAATCATGGGGAGCGCCTTCCAAAAGATTTATATAGTTCAGTTTGCCTATACGCTAAAGCATTCCCCCTCTGTTGACCACCTGCGATCAAACACAGCTGCCCCCTTCGCATCAGACGAGTGGTCTAGGGCCGTATATCGTAGACCTTCAATATCGAATACGTTTAATCTTTACTAGCAGCTGTGCTTCCCGAGTTTCCACACAATACAGCGTGCCCCAGTGATGGTTTTGCTGTACCTTTACAGGGCAACTGCCAAGGCATGCCCCCTAGCCGCGCACCTTCCATATGATTCTGCCCTGAATTTTTTTTAGAAGCCGCCTGCCAGCAGCTGCAAGCAGCCCACAATGTTTTTGTTTTCTTGTGTGAAGCTGCTGGTGCTCGGCCGTGCATATAAATTTCCCCCTCTTCTCGCTCTTTCTGTGCACGTTCTTCTTTCCTTTCCTCTACACTTCACACCCCCCTCACACCTCCATCAAGGCAACTTGACTGCGTTAACTAGGGGAGGTTCAACACCTCTACTCTCATCTCGAAGAGGTTCTCGTTTTCCTCTTCTTTTCATCTACCACTTTCATCTGGTCTTTCTGCATCGTGCATTCTTTCCTTTCCTTCCCTCTCATCTCACAACTTCAAGCCATCGAGGCCCTCCAACACTACTCCAGTCTCTCATCGTCACTTGTTATTCACAATGGCAGACTGGGATTCCTGGACTGGTGCCCCTGCCAGCTCTAACGCTGCCCCCGCCGCTGATGAATGGGGTGGTTCTGGTGCCAACGACGGCTGGGGAACCTCCGCGAATCAGGCTGCTGCTGGCTACGGAGATACTGCCCAGCACTCGTAAGTATTCATACCCCGTCACTACATCCACGTTACCATGATTAACTTGCTGGCTCTCAAGTACCAACAACTTCGACGATGGTTACGCTGACAATGGAGCTGCCGGTGGCGTCGGCGACGGCTACGGCACTGACAACTATGGCAACAATGACGATGCTGGAGGCGACGACAAGTGCTTCGGTTGCGGCGAATCTGGGTACGTCTAAAAGATCTCTTGACATGTCCTTTAACTGACCAGTATCTAGCCACCGACGCGCTGAGTGTCCCAACGGCGGCGGCGGAGACGACAAGTGCTTTGGTTGCGGTGAAGTTGGGTAAGGATTCACATTAGTGCTCAAAGATTATTCACTGACCTTTCTGTAGCCATCGTCGTGCTGATTGCCCCAACCCGCAGGAGATGTCTTGCAGGTACTGCAAGCAGCCTGGTCATATGATCAAGGATTGCCCTGAGAAACCACCCATGATGTGTAACAACTGTGGCGAGGAAGGTAAGTACCGACTGCATCTTCTTATTCATAAAAATACTTGCTGATTGATTTACTCATTAGGCCACATGGCCAAGACTTGCGAGAACGCTCGCAAGGTCAACCGCGATGGTGTTGCTGACGTTTCTCCCGAGGATGCTTGGAACAAAATCAAGCAGGCTGCCGAGGAGCGTGACATCGATGACGCCAAGGAAGGCATCCAGGAGTATGTCAAGGCTCTCGATGGACAGGTTACCCCCCGTGAACTTCAGCAGGGTCTTTTGGGCGCCAAGATCAAGCTCTTCCTCATCGGCATGGAGCGCCCTCTTCTTGGTACTTTCACCAACATGGATTACCAAGGCAACATTGGAAAGAAGTACAGCATCTCATACCGATTCTCCGACCGGCCCCAGCGCCCCAAGGAGAAGGAGAATTGGCCCAATACCCATGAAGAGCTTCTTGAGCGCCTTGATGACGCTGGTGAGGTCGTTGACAGCGGTATGCGTCGTTGCAACAACTGCGGCGAGATTGGACATCGCTCCAAGGAATGCCCCGAGGAGAAAGTCGACAAGTCGGAGCTTCAACCCAAGGTCACCTGCTTCAACTGCAAGGAGGACGGCCATCGCACCCGAGACTGTGAGTTTGCTATCACGACTATTCTACTCCTAGCTAACGCAATGTAGGCACTGAGCCACGTGTCAGCAAGACCGCCTGCCGCAAGTGTGGTGAGGAAGGCCACATGAGCCGTGAGTGTAAGTCATTGAAAGCCTGGCTCCTCAAATAAAGGTACAAGCTAACCTGGCCAGGCCCCAACTCCCAGGATGGCGGCGGTGGTGCCTGTTTCAACTGCGGCGAGGAAGGTCACCGCAAGAGCGACTGTAAGTCTCCATGTTTGGGAGACAATATCATTGAAGCACATCAAAACTAACTCATCCCAGGCACCCAGCCTCGCGCACAGCGTCCTATGACTTGCTACAATTGCAACGAGGAAGGTCACCGCGCTAGCGAGTGTAAGTCTGCGCAAAACTCATATTCTTTAACTCGCAAGTGCTGACTTTTCACAGGCCCCTCCAACAACTAAAAGGCGCCATCGGCCGCTGCTCCTCCGCTCGAAGCGATAGGCTGTTTCTCAGCCAGGGGTTTGCACATAAGCAGGTCTCGCTTGATCGTCTTGAAGGAGAGCACTGCGCTACCACATGGTGGTTTGATGTGGCTGGGAAGAGGACGGGGAATTTGGCCGGAAATTCAAGAAAGAGGCTCAAGTACTAGAATATTCTCCATGTAAGATCTTGTGGTGGTAGAGGGGATAATTAGACTTGAATCTTTGAATTGATGGCTCAATTAACAAAATGATTCCCAAAGGTGTGACGGAGTGAAGTTGGTTCCAATCACGTGGATACCCGTGGATACTACTTACCGTTCACGATCGCCTCGTGAATTAACGCTGTATGGAACCCTACAAATTTCCACGGACACTCTTCAAGCAAGACTGCCCAACCCTTTTACTTTGAGATCTTTGCTACTGTGCTCATTTATTTATTTTCCCTTACGGTGCGGCCTTCTAGAAACTCGCCATTGAGGATATATCAAGGCATCATTTCCGCTCTCAGACCAACCCTTGGCTATTCACTAGTAGTTCGTACCTCAAGGTACAGGACATAGACGTCAAACAGGGACGTCGTCTTCATATGTTTAATCGAATTTGATTTCAACTTCCAATTTGGCTCCAGCCCTAGTTTGTACATCACACGATGACGGCAGATACGGCAGACAGCGAGTCGCTGTTATCCAAAGTAACGGTGTACGTCAAGGAATACATGTCGAATTACGACCCTTCGCACGACTATCACCATATCCAGCGCGTGGTATCGCTAGCACAGCACATACACGCCACTACACGGTCCACCACATCGAAGGAAGTTGTCACCCTATGCGCCCTGCTGCACGACGTCGGCGACAAGAAATACCTGAAACCAGGCCAAGACTCAACCCGTCTGGTCTACACCGTGCTCACATCCCTCGGCGCCTCGCCCGCCCTCGCGGAAAAGGTCCAGGCCATCTGCCTCGGCGTGTCGTACTCGAGCGAAGTGAGGGATCCGGCCAGGGTGCGGGGCTTGCTGGAGGAGCACCCGGAGCTGGCGATTGTGCAGGACGCGGACAGGCTTGATGCCATCGGGGCCGTGGGCGTCGGGAGGGCGTTTACGTTTGGCGGGGCAAGGGGCCAGGATATGGAGGGCACGATGGGGCATTTCGAGGAGAAGCTTGTGCGGTTGGGTGATATGATGAAGACGGACGTTGGGAGGGAGATGGCCAAGGTCAGGACAGAGAGGATTCGGTTGATGCAGGAGTGGTGGAGGGATGAAGTTGGGGATGTACAGGACTAATATTTCGTTTCGAAGTAGTCTTTTTTTTTTTTTTGGCTCTCGCTCTCATAGAATATAGACATATGTAGATGTATAGATAGATATACAATGATTGGTATGATTATATTCATTTCATATTATTCGTAAGGATTGTAAGAGTGGGTATCTTTATATGTAATTCCAGTATCCTCTGATCATCGGACTCGTGGGGGTATCGTCTTCGGACCAAAAAACCTATTGCAGCTCCAAAACATGTTTCGTAACATTCCTCGGCATATCATTCAGATATACCCATCGTAAAAGCGTCGCCTCCATCTAAACCCCCGAAAGTCTCAACTCTTGACGCTTTCATTTTCATTACCGCCATAAAGTGCGCATTTGTAAAAGCCGAAGCAGCTTAGATTAGATAGGCAGCGACCATACCGAAGCCAGCGAGCAGGGCGCCTGGGAGAACGACAGCAGCACCGGCGGTGGGCACAGGGTCGGGCTCAGTAGGACCAGTGGGAGGAGGCTGAGGAACGTTGGTAGGCTCGCCGGTGGGCTCGGGGCCAGTTGGCTGAGGACCGGTAGGAGGTGGCTGAGGGATGGTGCCGTTGGGAGATGGGACAGGAGGGGGAGGGGCGATGGAAGGCATAGAAATGGGAGGTGGCATGATGGAAGGCATCGAAACAGGGGGAGGCATCGTAGTAGGAACAGGAGGAGGAGTTGGTGTCATGGTGGTGTTGTGGGGAGGCTCCTCGATAAAGATCGGTGAGCATTCATCGGCGGACAGGGTGAAGACTTGGTCAGCGTAGACGACGCACTATTAGGTGGGATCATGTTAGCCGTGTGTACTCCGTAAAATGGTTGAACGTGGGCTTGCAGGGGGGCTACATGACATACGTTCTTGGCACAGGCAGCATCGCCAGTCTCCTCACCACTCTGCCAGCAAGAGGCAACGCCCTTCATGGGAGGCTGCCCCCTCAGGTCGGCAGCGCAGTGCGATCGAGTACCGATGGCGTTGCCGTTGCAGCGGAGGATGATGTCGCCTTCCATGCAGTAATTGGCGTTTGCCTTTGCACAGTTGATGGGGACATTCCCGGGGATTTTCTGAGGAGCGGCGGCGGCAAGGGACGCTCCCGCAAGGATGATTGATGAGACCTTCATTGTTGTCTTGGATGAAGGTTGACTGGTATTATGTGTATGGGCGTGTGTGCGTGCGTGTGTGTGTGCTGTGTATGTTGTGGTGGAAAGGTTGCTTGGGCCTACCTAGGCTTGATCGAAAAGGCACGGCAAAAATTATATGTCAAACGAACGTTTTGATATGCAGTTTTGTATGTATGCACTTCAACGAGGGACGAAAGAGGTAGCGTACGAGGAGCAGCAATGGGGGAGATGGGTGCCCGTTCTTTCTTATACGCAAGATTTGAGGGCATACATGCCAACAACCTTCTTCACCTCCAGCAGCAAACCGCATGTCCGGGGGGCCAAGCAGCGATCTTTCCCAAAAGGTGCTCCGTATACAAGGAAAAGCCCCCCCGGTCATGGGAGCCCAGAGGGGAAAAATCGACGAATGAGAGGTATCGCGGAGGTCGCATCACCAGCCACGCAGTTCCCTTCCCTAGCGATGGGACAAGACCGAGTATAGCGTCCCCCCCCCCCCCCCCC